>JACEGR010004796.1:0-82166 GCA_014170235.1 Listronotus bonariensis | reverse complement strand
TATTAGAGACATTTTGCACCTCTTAAAATAACAGACGTTTTTTGGCCTCCTTATGGTTATCGTTATTAAACATAACGATTACGACAGCAGGTTTAGACAGAGATTTTGCAGCTTCTTTTAAGAAATATATCTTCCGTCTGCGCTTTCGACACATAACCTTATTTTTGCCTGTGGTTCACCAATTTTAAAGTTTACGAAAAATCAGTATTTACTTTTATTCTTCATAAGATATAAATTCATATTTAAATATATGCAAACACTTCTGTTGATTTCGTTTTTTAAAGTAGATGCAAACAATACAGTATAAGCAAAACACAAAAAGTAAGATTAGGATTTGTAGTAGAATAAAAAGCAAGTGTGCCAGATTGTAACATCTAAATTAATTACTGATTTAGAATATCCGTAAAAGTGCAAGTCCGTTTTAATTTCTTAACACTATTTGATTTTCATTACTGCTATAGATTTTTCGCTAATTAGAGCCTAGGTATAAATGATATTTTAATTAATACGGCATTAAAATTTTAACCTTTTAAATAATTGATATTAAAATTTATACAATCCGGCAACCACGCAGTTTAACAATAACGATAACGATAAGCTCTTCGGTATTCATCCGTAATTAAAGGAGTCCGGTATGGTTAATAACGATAACGGATCATGTTTGCGTTACTGCGCAATCTCAGAATAACGTTAACCACAACGGAATTGCAAAATAAGGGTGCAAAATGTCTCTAATATATATTTGATTAGGGAAAAAATACAAAAGAGGATTCGCTCTTAAAATTTATGTTTTGTCTGGAAAATTCCAAAATTAAATTATCTTCACCATAGTGTTTCTCTTAAGGCCCCTAGCATCTGGTACTGTTCCAACACCTTGACTGATTTAACAAGATATGACAGAATGTCTTAAATAAACGTTATAGGGTTTTCAAATATGCATGTCGTAAAAGATCTACAGCAGATTTTCTTTCCTTCGTATCACACTGTTGGAATAGGTCTCTTGAGTTTCTAGGTGAGTCTCAGATCGTTGCTCTTGATATATCCAAAGCTTTTGACCAGGTCTGGCATGCCGCACTTCTTAATAAACTTCCCTCCTATGGTCTTTCAACTAAACTCTGTACTTGGCTCTCTAGTTATCTATCTGATCGACGTATATCAGTTATTGTGGACGGCCATTCTTCAAGCTTTCACCAAGTAAATGCTGGAGTCCCTCAGGGCTCAGTTTTGGCACCAACATTGTTTCTTCTTCACATCAACGAACTTCTCTCGTCCACAACTATTTCCATTCATAGTTTCGCCGACGATAGTACCCTTCACTCCAGTTTTCAGGTTCCTAAACCCATCACTAAACCTGACTTGGAAAATAAACGCAGAGCGATTCAGATATCTCTTTCGCAGGATCTTAATTTAATATTGGATTGGGGCGCCAAAAATCTCGTCCATTTTAATGCATCCAAAACACAATCATGTTCCTTGTCGCGAAAAGAGTCATCAAATACTCATCCTCTACTTATGAGCGGCCAAGTTTTACAGAGCAAAGACACCTTCAATCTTGTGGGCGTCACATTTGAAAGTAACCTTAACTGGCATAAACACATTGTATCTATAGCCACGGCAGCTTCAAAAAAGCTTGGATTTCTCTTTCGAGCCAAAAGTATTTTTCCGCTTCTAATTTATACACTTTATATGTGTCCCAAATCCGACCTCCCTTGGAATATTGTTCTCATATCTGGGGCATGGCGTCCCCCACAACCCTAAGCATTCTTGATTCTATTCAAAGAAGAGCTATTCGTCTCATTAATGATCCTTCACTTACAGAAGGCTTCCCTCTCTTGCCCATCGTCGGGCTGTGGGGGATTTATCGCTTTTTATAGGTACTTCTATGGCTTCTGCTCTGAAGAATTGACCAGTATAGTTCCTCCACTCACGGTTCCCAACAGAGAAACTCGTGGTTTCGCGCGTATGCATTCCTATACGGTCCAACTGGACGGGCCCCGAACTTCTCACTTTGTTCGTTCTTTTATCCCTAGAGTTTCTAGATTGTGGAACCTGCTGCCCGCGGAAGTCTTTCCTTCCCCCCAAATCTTCAAGTATTTAAGTCCCGTGTCAACAAACTCCCTCTTACCTCGCTTAAGACACCCACGGTACGTTAGTATTTAGGCTTTTAGCCTTCGTGGTTTGTCCAAAGATAAAAAAATATTACATGTATTCAGAGAGTTCAAAAAAAAAAGTTATTCCTGTGGAGTTCCTTTAAAAAAAATGCTTTTTAAGACACTTTGTACACATTAAAGCTGTTTTAGGACATGCCTATTTGGTAACACTAAAACTCTTATATGAGACTTTTTGTCATATTTTGGTCTTTATCGGACTATTGGCCCACCTCAAAATGTTTGTCTGCCAAGGGGTTGAAACTGTCAAAACTGTCTGGTGACTAAAGAATTAGCTTTTAATAGTTACCCAAGTAACATAAAATTTAGCTTTACAAAATCACCAAAGGTTTCAATTTTTTAACCTATGGTACCTTGTACCATACCAGCCACTATGAGTCAAATTTCGTTTTGTTTCATTCGATCGAATTTTTAAAAAGAAATAAAGGATCACGATTTTGATTTTAAATGATCATAATGTTTAACCCAATGCAACAAAAGTTTTAAAGTTTTATGCATCTTTATTGATAAAAGTCTCTAAATTTATGGGCAGAAAAAATCAAAAATTAAAAAAAAACATTTTTGAACTATTAAAAAAAAATTTAAAATCCAAATTTTACAAAAAACTTGTTTTTCATTTTTTTTTTTTTATTATTTTTGCCCCCTAAATTTCAACACTTTTATCCATAAAAATGCATAAAAATCTTTAAAACTTTTGTTGCATTGGGCTTAACATGATCATCATTCAAAATCAAAATCGTGATCTTTCAATTCTTTCTTAAAATTCGATCTAATGAAACAAAAAAACGGCTTGATGGATTGAATCGAAACTTTGTGGAGTTTTTTTAGGCATATTAAACTCTAAAACGCATACTTAACATTCCTCGTTTTGTCAATATTTTTAATTTAGCGCCTGATTATACCAAATGCCAAAAATAGCCCATTTTTATTGATTTTTAAAATTAACCTAAAAAATAAAAAATGTTTTTTTTTCAAAACCATAGCCGAATATTGTAGAGTTTTTATTTAGGTTTTTAAAACCCTTGTTTATTTTTTGTGATATCAGCGGTTACTGAGATATTGATAGTTAAAGACAAAAGGTCATTTTTCGTTAAAAGTTCAATATCTCAGCGAGAAGTGGTCGTATCGAACTTTTGAAAAAAGAAAATTAAAGCTAAATAAACAAGTTATCCGATCCATATAGTGGTAAAGTCATAGATAACCTACATTTAGATCCGCAGTGGCAGGAAGCATTCTTCGGATTTTTACGACCTCGCGCAGTGGGTGAACGAACATGCGCACTTAAAAGCCGTGGCAAAATATAAACATCGGCACCCCGTACCCTTCGTCCGCGGTCTGACCGTAACGCTCATTAGCTACCGTCCTTCGAACAGAAAACCAGGACGCCGCCGTTCACAAATTCTTTCCTTTAATGCGGATAGTTTGTTTGGTGCCGGGTGCGTTTACTCTCAACTGACTTGCGTACAAACCGGTTTTTTCGCCCATGAAATGTAACTTTTGTTTCGCGCAGGTTATAATATTGGCAATCCATCGAGATCAGTGGGTAAAGTTGGAAAAAATTTGTCCAAGTTTAAAAACCAAAAAAAAGCAAAAAAAAATATTTTTGGTATTCATTAGAATTGCGCGATAGACGTTGCTTGAAAAATGTTTTCACTGTAGGATCTTAAAACTAGAAACTTAAAGCTTTAAAATATTTTTTCCACGGCCGTTAAAAAAAAATGCTGTTTTTTTAATCGTTAACATGAAGGTAAAGTACTTCATTCTAGTACACTACATAAAGTGTTAAAAAAGTAACTTTTTCAACACTTCGAAGCTTTTTCACACTTTGAATTAGTGTTTTGTTTCAATGCCTACTACAATAAACTTAAATATCAATTTACGCAATGTAACAGTAAAAGCGAATGAACCAAACGGTTAAGTTACCTTTGATTTCGTCATTATTTCTTTTAGTTCTTGTGTCACTAGTTTTAAAATTTGACAGTTTGGAAATAAATTTAATAGAAATTTTTGAAAATTAATAGTAATAATAAATTTGGTTAGATGTCTAAGAAATGAAAAAGAAATTTATACTGTTTTAGTATTATTTCTACAAAAGTAAGTACATACAATTTTCTAAAATTAAATAATAAATGCATAGTTATGAAAAGGATAATTGTCTCTTAAAAAATAAGGATGCTTCGATTTTTAGTTGCAATATAAGAGCTGTGCTGCAAAAAATTAAAATTAATAAGTTTAGATAAATAAAACATGTATAAAATGGTATTTTGGGAAATTTTTATACGGTCGTGAAAAAAATATAGTGTGTAACACATGCATAAAGTGTCTTTGGTAATTTTCTAGAAACCTGCGGCAACTCCGATTTTGACGAAATTTGGTTTTTGAGGTGCTGATCACGAATCTCAGAGAATTTTTTGGCGGAAACGTTTCGTTCTTAAGATATTCATCATCAGACTTGAATTTTAAACTAATCCTATTTTTACAAAATTCCACCTTCTTTATGCACATAATTCTTGATTTAAAGCTAAAGTGACACACAATATTTGATTTTTACCGTTTAAAACCCCATTTTTTACGTATTTTACATTATTTTTGCATTAAGTTGCATAGCTATACCATGAAGCCCTATGTGTATGTATGGTTGCCGCAATATCAAAGAACAGCCACGCAATTTAATTCAAAAATTATGTAAAAACGGGGTTTTAAGGTGAAAACCAAATATTGTGTGACACTTTAGCTTTAAATCAAGAATTGTGTGCAAAAAGAAGGGGGAATAAAGTGAAAATAAGCTTAGTTCAAATTTGAAATTTGAGAGCTGCCGCAGGTTTCTAGAAAATTACCGTGTCTTTTTTACTTATGGCATTGCCACACTCGCCTAACGGCTCGTGCTGTCAAACTTTCCATTCATAAAGAAAAGTATCACTTTATGCACTTGTTACATAAATAACGTTTTTTTATATTTCACTACGATATTTTTAGACGAAATATAGCCACTTTAAACGTCAAAAAATTTGGTCTTTTCTTTTTGTATTCTTTAATTTTTTCCGCTAGTGTATTTGTACTAAATTTTAAAGCAGCTTATACCGGGTGTTGCTCCGTCGAGCGGGACATAGGGAATCCCATGTAAATTTTGAAGTAGTCAAATATTGGCTCCCTAATTATTTTAGAAAAAAATGCTATAAGGATTTATTGAAGAGCACAGTAAGTTCCACCAAAAATAAAAATTTGAGCATTTTTCAACTAATTAATACTTCTGCAACGTAGTATCTCATTATGCACCCTGTACTCTGGAAATCAATAATAAAAACACCATATCGATTTATCAGTCACAATTTAGATCATTAATTTATGTCATTGCCAAAACTGAATTATTTTATACGGGAATTTCAAAAGAATCCTCGCATTTCATTTTAGTTTACAGCTAATTCCAACACATGCACTCACAGTTACGCAAGAAAATAAAACAATTTTTTCTACATTTAGAAATCAATTAATGACGAAAATATCAGAATTTAATCAAATGCTCAAATATTCCTCCATTAACTGCCAGACAATAACCCAAACGATTATAAAACTCATTTCTTACGTTGGCTAGTTGGTACATCGATATTCTGGCACATTCAGCGGAAATAGCATTCCTTAGCTGAACTAAAAATATTTTTTATTGGTAGCTTAGTTTTTAAATGTCCCCATAGAAAAAATCGTTTGGCGAAAGATCACGTCGATTTTCTTCACATTTGCAATTATTGATTACTGTGCCTGTAGTTTCAAATTTTTTATCGTCCGTTCTATTGTCGATTTACTTGGTATTGGCCTATTGGGAAAATAGGCTGCAAACATGTCCGCTACTCTTCGATAACTATCTCCTGGTAAAACCATTTTAAAATAGTGATTTTTTCTTGATTTAAGTAGGTCATTATTTAAAAATGATGTGACATTGATCTGACAACTTGAGAGTAAGAGGTTAAATAATTTTTCTAGTATTTTATTATAAACTTCTAATAATACAAGGCGCGTAAGAAGATAGGAGATTCGTAACTTATTTTAGCATTTATCTCTTAGCTGGCGGACTGAGAAGAGCTGAAATTTGTACACTAGGTACAACTTTTCATGCTCTTTAAAAAATCCTAATAATATTTTTTTCTAAAATAATTAGGGGAGCCAATATTGGACCACTTCAAAATTTACATGGGATTCCCTATGTCCCGCTCGACGGAGCAACACCCGGTATAAGCACAGTATTAAGAAACGCCCTGTATCATATAGTTGACCAATTGCTCCAAAATAACTGTCAAAAAGTTTTTAAATCGAAGCTATTGACCTTCTAAGACAAATGTGAATATTCTCATTGGCTGCTGGCACACAAGGAAGCGGGCAGGCCACTCTATAGAAAGTGCAACACACGTATTAAGTAATATGTTTTTTCACCGTAATTTTAATGAAAAATATTTCACTTGTCACCTTCGGAGACCAGGTCTTGAAAATATTCAGGTATGGGTCAGTGGCGTATCGTATAAAAATAAAGTCTTTTGTAGGCGAAATAATTGTTAAATAATATTGTTTTTATGAATCCTTATGGATGGTAGTTATTTAGGTAGGGTAGGGCGGGGCTAGTTGAGCTTTTTTTGCACTTGATAGGTTATAGCTCCTTAAAATAGTATATTACATTACAAGTGTGGAAAATGACTAATTTCACACGAGTGGGAATATTGTAGCACGAGGCGTTAGCCGAGTGCGACAAACCACAGTGTAAGAAAGTCATTTTCACACGAGTACTACTACTTTACTATTTTTCTACGACCACAAATTATTCACCAAAAAATAAATAAATTAAAGTTTGTCTGTTCAGGAAAAATAAAAAACAATTGAGAACTTTTGCAACACTAGGGTGATATTTACTTTGCAACACTAGTGTGATATATACTTTTCCTCACTGCTATATTATACTGTTTTGACAATATTTTTACATCGAAAATCACCTACCTAGAGAGCATTATATAACTTTTATCATTTTGGAATTTAAAGGCCCTCACCTTAATAAAAATTGTATGGTTTTGTTAGGTAATAACGCTAATAGTTTAATACGGTTTTCTGCTATTATAAGTGTTTTTTAAAAATTATCGATTCTTACATATTTTAGACACTCTTCTAAATAAAACGTAAGTGGTGCATATCCAAAATATTCCGTTTTTTTTAAAATATCAGTAAATAAACTTACGGGACCGGGGAGTGAAAAGGGGTGCTGGGTGGGGTAAAATTGGTAAAACGAGTTAATGAAACTGAACATTACATATAAAATTAAGTAAAAATAACAGTTTTTCCTCATATTTTTAAAAAAATATAAAAAATATGAAAATTGTAAATGCATAACCTAAAGTCCTAAAAGTAAGGAAAAAACGACTACCAAACGTCAGTTACCATGCAAAATATGGAAAGCATTTGGCAACGTCGGAAGGGTCTGATTCTATTTATGAATGGATAAAAGAAAGTGAATTCATAAAGTGTGTATTAGCCTTAGGTTTAATCAGGGATTAAAAAAGATTTAACTAGTTGTTTGAGTACACGAAGAAAGAGAGGAAGGAATTTGATCTATAGGCTTTTTTTCTCTGACGCTTTAGGTCGAACGGTCAAGCAGCAAGGCTGCCTCTATAAAGTACGTGCTCAAAGGTAGAAGGGAGATTTTTAATTTGATCTACTTACCTGACAACACTGTGCCAGTCAGTGAAAGTTATTTTTTTGTGGTTATGTCTATTTTTGTTTATGTTTTTATTTTTTCGTAAATTTTAATAAATATAAAATAAGATGATTTTCGCTAATTTGGGTTCTACCGTTTAAGATAAATAAAAAGTTTTTTTTTACTGTCACTACAATAAATATGTCACTTGCAAAACCAATAGCAGTTTTTAGAATGACATCATAATATGTATCACACCAGTGTTGTAAAGTACTTTGCAACACTAGTGCTGTAAAGTACTTTGCAACACTAGTGTGATATAACGCATTTTCTATGCATGAAATCAGTGTGCTATTTGCTATTTTCACAAGTGGTCGTAGGAAAATAAGTTTTAATGGCTTATAATGCATATTAATGGATAAGCAATTTATTCCTTATTAATAGTGTCCATAGTAATTTCTTCCTATTAAGTCGAATTTAAGAGCTACATCTATTTTAATGTAGATAGTCAAGTATGCCCAACGTACACCATAGGTGAGGTAAGTTGAGCAAGGGATATGGGGCTATTGGAGCACTTAGAAAGTATAGTCAAATCATGGCTTGAATGTTAGATACGTTTACAATAACAATACATTTTGACAATTTGCTTTTTATATTTATAATCTTATAGTGACAAAACAACAAATCTCGTTAATAAAACAGCAACGCACCTAGCTTAGCTTAACTATTAGATTTAATATCTATCAATTCATCTTCGTTTTTTTTAAATATTTAAGCAGTTTTATTTTGCTTCTTTTTAATGCCTTCTGTATTTGTTAAAATTGCAGCTTTTCTTGGTCCAGCCTTTGGGTATGGTCGAACTATTTCCAGAGAAAATTTATAAGTTAGATAGGTCAGCTCGTTGCTTATACAAAGTTCGGGTTGCAGCCTCTTTTAAATCTTGAGGAGACTCTAGTAGTCTTACTGTTATAAGTCCGTGTTCTAAAAAATAAAAAAAATATACTTTAAACCGTGGGGTTAGTTGGGCTCAACTAACCCCAACCTAAAATTTTAAAGAAAAAGTAAATTTATTAAAAAACCGGTTAAAATTATATTCAAAATCTTTATACATATTAAAACTGCAATAAATTTACTTAAGAATAACACTTACCTGATTAAGAACGGAATACATTTAACTATTATAAATAAAATTTTCCGGCTTGCAATTATTTTACTTTTTAATCACAAAATAAACAATGCGCACGGATACTTTTCTCGATCGCCGCATCACCACTAGTGGTCGCACAATGAGTTTCCCTCGCGCAACGCCTTCTTTATGCCATTTGATGCTTTCGCGTGCGGTTGATAGTTTTTGAGATATTTTGATTGCCTAACTTACCTCTATGCATAACTAGCCCCGCCCTACCCTACACGCCAACAATTAAATTAAAAGTACTATAAAACCAAAAAAATAAAACAAGTAAAAAGATGATTAAAAATCGACGTTTCGGTGGCAAATCTGCCACCGTGGTCAAGACAAATTGAATAAAAAATAATAAAAATAAAAATTACCTATTATTAAGGTTTTGAAATTTAAAATTTATATCATTTTTTAGGATATTCTGAAATCTTTGACATTAAATGTCAAATATGTTTGATTGGTTATAGTGTCATAGTGACATAGATAACAGGTTGCTGGTGTATTTATTGTTTATATTACAAAAAAGGTGAGAGTTAGTTAATCTTTAGTCTTCCTGAAGATACTTCAGTATCAAGCAAAGGCAACCAAGGGTTTGTTTAAATTAACTGAAATTGATGCTACACAACTATCTTTATTTAATAATATATACGCACTTTCTTTGATTTTGCGTTTTTAGAACAAGTTTCCTTTACTAAAATGCTCGAAGCATCCCAGTTTATTCTATGATTGTTGGCAGATTTTTGATTTATGAAATTCTGTGTTTTTAATGTATGATCTGTGTTCTTTTATTCGTTTAGCTAATGGTCTACAAGTTTCACCTATATAAACCTTATTGCATTCGCAAGGTATTTTATAAATGACATTTTTTGTATTTTCATTTAAGTTGTATGGTTTTGTTTTTGTTAATTGAGATCTGATAGTGTTTTGTGTTTTAAAGATTGTGCGAATATTAAATTTATGTCCTATTCGTTGAATTTTATTTGATAGTCCGGGAATGTATGGTAAAAATAAATTTGTAATAGGTCTATTTTGATTTTGTCTTGTAACTGGAGTTTCAAATTCAAGGAAACAATTATTTATAAAATCGAGAGGATAATTATTTTGTATTAAAGTGCTTTAAAATATTATTTGTATTTAATTTTAAAGCACTCTATACGCTTAATCTTTTTGCTGATAGTATATAATAGTTTCATTTTGCACTAAAATTGTTTTATTAAATTCTTTTCCAAAATTCGAGTTTGAAAATGTTTTTTCTCGCCGCCTCTGCCTACCATGCCTTGGGTTATTCTTCGCCTCAACAGCAGCACTGTAACCAGTTTGGTTGGTCATCTGTCCTCTATTCTATCGTAATGTCACTGCAACCAACAAGGCGGATTTTTCCAATTATGCCAATTAATTGAAGACCATTTTTCCATTTTACCAAAATTTTGAAAATAATAATATAATGATCTGTTTTTATAAATTAACAGGTCAATGAATTTTTAGCGGCATTCGGGATTTTTATTTAAAAAAAAATTTCACAGGCTTTGTATTACAGTGACATTTTTTTTCTTAAAATAACATGTTTTCCAATAAGCACTTAAGCACTTAAAAAATATAAAATATTTATAAATAGTATGCTATGGTAGTGTGGCGAGTAGCACAAACAAAGAACTCACCCTTTTTTGACGTGGTATTCGAGGAAAGGTGGGAATCTTCCCCAAGTATCCAAGCAATTCTTTATCTTGATTTGATATACCTACAATAAAATGTTTTTAATCTCACATATTTTATAAAACCTAGACCCAAGTTGCCCGTCAATCGATTTGTACACGGGGAAAGCCATATACAGATTGGTTAATAGAATGTGGAGGCAACTGCCTTTCCCTCCCCAGGCGGCCCAAAAAGAACTCTTAAAGATGGGTTGTTGGGTGGAGGTGTATGAAAATAGTATATTACATTACAAGGGTGGAAAATGACTTATTTCACACGAGTGGGAATATTGTTGCACGAGGCGTCAGCCGAGTGCGACAAACCCACGAGTGTAAGAAAGTCATTTTCGCACGAGTACTGTACACTATTTTTCCTACGACCACAAGTTATTCACCAAAAAACAATAAAAGTTGTTTGTCTTCACGGAAAAAATAAGAAAACAATTGAAAACTTTGCATTACTAGGGTGATATATACTTTTCCTTACTGCGATATATTATACTGTTTAACAATATTTTTATATCAAAAATCACCTACCTAGTCGCTTTTTATCATTTAAGAATTAAAAAAGTCCTCAATAAAAATATTGCATGGCTTTTTCAATGTAAATCCCATTAACAGCCTGATAACTCCAAATTTATTTTAAATAACAATGACAGTGATGACAGCTTTATATTATATTTTGCAACACTAGTGTTGTAAAGTACTTTGCGACACTAGTGTGATATAAGGCATTTTCTATGCATGAAAACAGTGTGCTATTTACTATTTTCACATGTGGTCATAGGAAAAGTAAATTTCTGACGATAAAGACCTTTTTTTTGCTCTTCCCTATTTTTTTTCTTTGGTTTTCAAAATTTTGTTAATCTTCTTGCCCCCCAAATCACTGAAGCCACGAAATGTAAATTATCCGTTATTAAGTTAACTGCAGACACAAAAAAAACAACTTTATGCATTTTATTTCATTGTGCAATTTTTTACTCAATCCATGATGACAACCAGTAAAATAATTTAAATAAGTTGTAGTGTCACTTTCTTTCTATTTTTCTATTGCATCCATCCAATAAATCATAAAAAATATTAAAACAATACGATACTAACTGTATCTAATTGGTCTTTACAATTAGGCGACTTGGCAAGCTAACTTAGTGAAACATGACATTTCATAATTAAGTTTTTTTGCTGTTGATGCAGTTAATATCGTATTTTTAAATATGTTAATGATTTATTTATTAAATGAAATAAAAATACAAAAATAGTTAATTTACAAATTGTGTGTTTGTGTTTTGGTAGTTGCAGGGGCGGTCATATCGACTTTCTGAGGGGGGCCATAGGCCGAGAAAAAGTGTGTGAGGTGCCAAAAACAAATATCTTGGCGCCCCTAGAAAGAAACAAAATTTTCAAATTTTTCGAAGAGTAAAAAAAAAGGGACCCTCACCTACTTTTTATTGTTGTTCTTTTATGGTGGGTTTATAAAAAACATTTAGCATTTAATTTAACATTTAACATTTAGCATTTAGAATTTAACAAAAGTTTGGCTTATGGTGATTCATGTAGACGTTCATAAAACACATTTCACATTTATCATTTAAGAGTTGACCAACTTTTATCTTCTTAAATTAAATGCTAAATGAAAATCCGACTGCGCATGTCAGAATGTTTTCTATACTGTCATAATTTGATATTTTTGGTTTTATTATTGTTTTGATCCGGGCTTTTTAGTAAACATCAAATCTACGTGATAAATCTGCCTCTTCAGCCACTTTGTGAAAGATAAAGCTAAAGATTAACTTAAATAAACATAAAAAGACTCTTCCAGTATTATTTTTTTGTGCAATTATTAAAGAAAAAGGACCATGAACAATTTTTTAAGTACAAGAGGATGTCTCTTTATATATATAATTGACTTCATCAATTTGTTTGGCCTAAAGTCGAAAAGGATCCTAGAGAAATTATTACAATGGGCATGACCAAACATCTCTTTTTAAAAACAGTGTCTAAATTACTAAATGCTAAATCTTAAATGTTAAATGTTAAATGATAAATGCTAAAAAATTTATAAACTCACCATTATTCTTTAATTTATAAAATTACAAAAAACTCCAACGTATTGGAAAAGCAAATAAAGAAGGTCCCTACTTCCCTCTTTTTAATTCCATGATCACCCTCACCCCTCGGCCCAACCGTGAGGGGGAGGCCATATCATCATTATATGCCCAAAATGCCCATATTTACCATTACATATGTATGAATTACAAAGGATGTGGCATTAAAGGGGGCCATGGCCCCCATGGCCCCCTATGACCGCCCCTGGGTAGTTGTCATCATGGATTCCGTCAAAAATTCTGCCATGTAGCAAAACGTGCAAAGTCGGATTTGTTATGTCTGCAGTTTAAGTGCAATTTTTGTTTTTTTATCTTTGGACAAACCACGAAGGATAAAAGCCTAAATACTAACGTACCGTGGGTGTCTTAAGCAAGGTAAGAGGAAGTTTGTTGACACGGGACTTAAATACTTGAAGATTTGGGGGGAAGGAAAGACCTCCGCGGGCAGCAGGTTCCACAATCTCGAAACTCTAGCGATAAAAGAACGAACAAAGTGGGAAGTTCGAGGCCTGTCCAGTTGGACCGTATAGGGATGCATACGCGCGGAACCACGAGTCCAAGCACTTACGTTTTGTGGCTTTATATAAAATTACGTGGGACGTTAGCTTGTAACTACTCTTTGTTTTATTTAAGATTTTAGACAATAATGCCTAAACCGGAGTATACACGGTCATTCAAACCTGAAACGCACTTGCATGAAACCAAATGTCAAATGAAGCTTTTGATACACGCGATTCAGATCTACCTGTCCGTTCTGTGTCAGTTTTGGCAGCTGGTGGCGTGATCAACTTAAACATAAGCCTGATTCAGCGAAAAAGGTTTTTTTTTATTTTTGTCAATGTATTTATTACTTTTAACTTTCCAAAAGCATGAATACCCTTGGTACATATCTATAAAATCACGCAATACATCTTCCTGGCGCCAAAGAGCCATTTTGTTAACTCAAAACCAACAATATAACCCCGTAAACAACGTCCCTAAACTGAAATGTTAACTGACGTGTCTTACACATGCACAAGTTTGCACGACGTGCGCTACGAAAAATCAAACTCGACCATCGAGTCGCATGCCAAGCCAGATGTGGCAGTTTTTTAATACACACGGTCAAATTTGCGTGCGTGCTTTGGTTTTTTGACAGATGTGACAGTTTTGCATGATCGTGTATACCCAGGTTAATGATTTGTCTGAAATTCAATGCCTTGTTTTCAAAGTGCTTGCTTCTAGCCGAGACACAAACCCAAAATCGTATATTTCTGTAAATATGGTAAATATTTTTCGACATTTTTGATCTAAATACCCATTTTTATCAGCTGATTGGCTGTTTTGCAACATTGTGTATCTTCAGTAATACTATTTTCTTGGACTTCCATTGTCTTTTATTTGTAACTGATACACGACGTTTCGGATCGTGTCTATCTTCAACCGTTTTCAAGTGATAACTGTGTATCTTAATTTAAATTTTCAATAGAGGTGCTTAACTCACCGCTAATAAAGTCTAACATTTCAATTGTTAAATTTGACCATGTCACCTCTCAAATTCGATCAGTTCAAAATTATAGTAAGAACATTTTAAAAGCGCAAATTCGGTACCCATTGAAAATAATAGAAAAAACATAAAAAAGGCCGCCTGCAATCGGACTATTTTATACAAAGGCGCCGCTATCCTTTACAGCGACGCGCCGATACACTATGGGATAGAAATCCATTATTTTGGCCAAAAAGCAACTTTGGAATTTTAATGGCTCATGCTGTGTATTTCAAAGTAGATACTCCAAACTACATGTACGCAAAATTATAAAAGGATATGACGACTTCTATTGAGGTAATAAGAAACTTAAAATGTATTTTAAGTAAACATAAATATACAACATTTAATCTACTTAGTTTATTATTAGCCTTGTTTACTAAAAAAAGTAAAAGAGTTTAAATAATAAGAGCTATTGTTGTGTTTCCGATGCAGTCTCACGAAGTCTCGCTACTTTTGTCAAACATTTTTTACCCTTTTCTTCAGTTTTTGTACTTACAATTGCCTTCCTACTTTTTGCTACTTCTGAGTATAAGGACAGATACAAGATTTTTTATAATTTACAAGGTTTTCCATTATAAAATTTAATATGTTTTGTTCTACACTGTATATCCTAAAAGATAAAAAGCATTCTGATGAAAGATATGGATTCTACAGAATCTACCCAACAAAACAGTGTTTTTATTTATTTTATACGTTAAAAGAAAAAAGTTGGGAAGATATATCTCTATTACGCTTCTAAGAATAATTTAAAACTATTTTTCAGAT
Source organism: Listronotus bonariensis (assembly GCA_014170235.1). Classification (NCBI taxonomy): domain Eukaryota; kingdom Metazoa; phylum Arthropoda; class Insecta; order Coleoptera; family Curculionidae; genus Listronotus; species Listronotus bonariensis. Next base: position 67,058 of record JACEGR010004796.1, on the reverse strand, counting down.
GTGGATGGTCATATTTCCGAAACTAATTGAGATAGACACATCAGATGTGGTATTTTTTAAAGCATTTTAAAAGATTTTTTGGTGGTGATATAATATTCAGGGTATTCCATTTAAAAAAATCATACCTATTGTCGTACCCTGTATATTATATGAGATATTAATCATCGGATTACTGATTAGAATACTACCGAACTAACCAAACAAGCTGACATTTTAGTTTATTTTGTACAATAAAAAATAATAATGTTAAGGGGGTGTAAATTTATAATAACATATAATAAGTTTTAGGTTTCCAAAAAGCATTTGTAATAATTTATAGTATTTTTCCAGTAAAAAGCACCTCATTTTAAGTTAGATTGGTAAGTTTCAGAATTTTGACCAAAAAATTAATTTCTATCCCATAGTGCGGTGACCAGCTGCATCAACCGGCATATCATAAAGAAATATAGCAAAGGCGGCCGCGAAGACAAGCACGCCGATTTATTTGCTTTAAACTTTTTTGTTTTTTTTTCTTATCAAAGAGTACCGAATTTACATTTTTAAACTGTTCCTTTTATAAGTCCATCCCAATCCGTTTTGGCAACATCGCATTAACCCCGCACAGGTGTGTCGAGTCAGAAAGTCACGTGTGAGGGCCCGTGTGTGAATTCGGACAGACAGATCAGGCCCTGTAGGTGGTCGGGTCTAAGAAATGTTACTTTATATCCACCATTGTTCACCGGACAGATGCAGTGAAAAAGCCACAATGGCCTATCTTTGTATCTGGAGTGGATTATAGGTTAATAAATAATCGACATGGTTTTGGGGGCTCTTAGTATCGGGTTACGGTTATTATTTACGTATTCAGAAGCGTATAAATTAATTGAGATGGGAATGGAAATGGTTAAATATTTATGAAGAATACGAAGCTTAAAGAAGAAGTTTTACTTTTATTGATTCGCTTGAAATGGTTTACATTTGGTTGTTTTCTTTTTTTTTTAATTAATAGCTGCATTATGTGAAAAATTTGAAGTTATCGGTTCTGACACCAACGTTGTTACTTCATCACACGTCCACAACTTATTCAATTTATAGTTTTGCCGACGATAGTACCCTTCACTCCAGTTTTCAGGTTGCTTAACCCATCACTAAACCTGACTTGGAAAACAAACGCAAAGCGATGCTGATATCTCTTTCACAGGACCTTAATTTAATATTGGGGTGCCAAAAATCTCGTCCATTTTAATGCTTCCAAAACAGAACATATTCCTTGTTGCCAAAAAAATCAAATACTTATCCTTTACTTATGAGCAGCAAAATTTTGCAGAGCAAAGACACCTTTATTCTGTGTTCAATAAATAGCTGTTCACCTCATTAATGATTTTTTACTTACAGAAAGGCTTCCCTCTCTTACCCATCGTCTGTGGGGCTTTTATCGCTTTTATAGGTACTTCCATGGCTTCAGCTCTGAAGAATTGTCCAGTACAATTTCTCCACTCATGGTGTCCAACAGAGAAACTCCTGATGCCGCACGTATCTATCCCTATACGGTTTAACTAGACAGGCCCCGATCTTCCCAGTTTGTTCGTTTTTTTATCCTTTGATTTTATAGAATGTGGAACCTGCTGCCTGCGGAGGTCTTTCTTCCCCCTCCCCAAATCTTCAAGTATTTAAGTCCCATGTTAACAAATTCCTCTTACCACGCTTTAGACACTCACGGTACGTTAGTATTTAGGCTTTTAGCCTTTGTGGATTGTCCAAAGATAAGAAAAAAGATATTTTTAAATTCCATGTTAAAACCAGCTTATTTGTTACAAGTTACATCAAAATATTCCTTAAAAATGTGCCTGATCATAAAAAATAAAAATCTGTTCCACCAGGACAGTGAACCTTGCCACAAATTGCTAATTGCTATCAATCGCAACAATTAATGGGTTTTTCTTTCTCAGAGAGCTGCCTGCATTACCAATGGTGCTATAGCCTGAAGGCTTCCAGAAACTCACTTCAGTACCTTAGTTTTTTTTTTTGAAGAAAGCGGTGTGTACCGTATGTTTTCGGGAGCACTCCAAAATTTCTCTAAAAATTACTTGTCATTTGTGATCCAAGGCCTCACACTCTGACAGGATGTGGATTACAGTTTCGGTCTCTGTTACACATAATCTAGAGTTCAGATCTCCGGTGTATAACCCTATTTTTTTCAGATATTCTTTGACTGGAGTATATTCAGCAAGAAAACTTGTGATTTCTTTTAGCTAATTTCTACTCATTCTGACTAGTTCTTTGGTTTGGAGCCTGTCCCAGTGCAGTCTTTGTTCGTCTTAATTGAGAATCGCACTTTAAAATTAACTCTTTGACACTTCAACCACCGGTTCTGGTCCTACATAAGCCTAGACTGACCAGCTTCTTGCCATTTCATCTGCATTTTCGTTGCTTTGGATTTCGCTATGTCCTGGCTCCTACATTACCTTTATTGTTGCGTCCTGCCAGTTCCTTGAGGTATTCCAGCACCAGCCTAGATGATACCTTGGGAAAATTCATCAGTTAAGCTTTGAGCTTCTTTCTCTGCACCCTATTTACCAGATTTAACCTGATCAGATTTCCATGTTCTAATTCTGCCATTAGATTAGAATGGGGCCGGGATAACCCATGCACTTAAGCGCCCTGTTAATAGGCATGTACTCAAAATATTTTGATGTATACAGAGTGTTCGAAAAACATTTTTTTTTAAATGAACCTTAAAGCAATAACCTTTTTTTTTGGACACTCTGTATACATGAAAATATTTTTAGGACATTCTCATTTGGAAACCCTACAAATCTCATATAACACTTTTTGTTATATCTTGTCAAGGAACAGAAATATTGGTCTTTATCGGACTATTGAACCATCCCAAAATATTTGTCTGTCAATGGGTTGGAAGTGTCAAAACTCTCTGGTGACTAAGGAAATATCTTTTTATAGGTACCCAAGTAACATAATGTAAAATTTAGCTTTTACAAAATGTCAAAACCTAAGTTTTAATTTATTAACCTTTGGTACCTGGTCCTGCCAAAGCCACTATGAGTCAAACTTCATAGTCTACCATCGCTTCTACCTATGTTGGAAGCATGTGCTGACAAACTTTCAGCTTTTACAAAATGACGAAGGTCTGCCGCTCATGGGCTCTTGGACTACTACTGCTTGTCAGCACCTTCATGGAGTTGAAACGCAGTAGCAAATACGGACAGTATCACCTTTATTTACCTCTTTAAACCCTACGTGAGTTTGGTGCTCCCAAATCCGACTTTCCTTAGAATATTGTTCGCATATCTGGGGCATGGCGTCCCCCACAACCCTTAGCATTCTTGATTCTGTTTAAAGAAAAAAAGGCTTCCCTCTCTTACCCATCGTCTGTGAGGGGATTTATCGCTTTTTATAGGTACTTCCATGGCTTCAGCTCTGAAGAATTGTGCAGTATAATTTCTCCACTCATGGTGTCCAACAGAGAAACTCCTGATGCCGCACGTATGCTATCCCTATACGGTTTAACTAGACAGGCCCCGATCTTCCCAGTTTGTTCGTTCTTTTATCCTTTGAGTTTATAGAATGTGGAACCTGCTGCCTGCGGAGGTCTTTCTTCCCCCCCCCCAAATCTTCAAGTATTTAAGTCCCATGTTAACAAACTCCCTCTTACCTCGCTTTAGACACTCACGGTACGTTAGTATTTAGGCTTTTAGCCTTTGTGGATTGTCCAAAGATAAGAAAAAAGATATTTTTAAATTCCATGTCAAAACCAGCTTATTTGTTACAAGTTACATCAAAATATTCATTAAAAATGTGCCTGATCATAAAAAATAAAAATCTGTTCCACCAGGACAGTGAACCTTGCCACAAATTGCTAATTGCTATCAATCGCAAAAATTAATGGGTTTTTCTTTCTCAGAGCTGCCTGCATTACCAATGGTGCTATAGCCTGAAGGCTTCAAGAAACTCACTTCAGTACCTTAGTTTTTTTTTTGAAGAAAGCGGTATGTACCGTATGTTTTCAGGAGCACTCCAAAATTTCTCTAAAAATTACTTGTCATTTGTGATCCAAGGCCTCACACTCTGACAGAATGTGGATTACAGTTTCGGTCCCTGTTACACATAATCTAGAGTTCAGATCTCCGGTGTATAACCCTATTTTTTTCAGATATTCTTTGACTGGAGTATATTCAGCAAGAAAACTTGCTGATTTCTTTTAGCTAATTTCTACTCATTCTGACTAGTTCTTTGGTTTGGAGCCTGTCCCAGTGCAGTCTTTGTTGGTCTTAATTGAGGATCGCACTTTAAAATTTACTCTTTGACACTTCAACCACCGGTTCTTGCCTTTTTATCTGCATTTTCGTTGCCTCGGATTTCGCTATGTCCTGGCACCTACATTACCTTTTATTGTTGCGTCCTGCCAGCTCCTTGAGGTATTCCATCCAGCACCAGCCTAGATGATACCTTGGGAAAATTCATCAGTTAAGCTTCGAGCAACTTTCTCTGCACCCTATTTACCAAATTTAACCTGATCAGATTTCCATGTTCTAAATCTGCCATTAGATTAGATTACATTAAGATAAGATCAGATTAGATTAGATTAAAATAGGGCTGGGATAACCCATGCACTTAATCGCCCTGTCTTTTTTACGTCTGGGTGATGTCAGCCAGACGGGACCTACAGCTTAACGTGGGTTCCGAAATGAATTCCAAATATAAAAAAATTGATTGTCACTTAAAACATCCCAGGTTACAACATGCGTAGCAATTATAGGGCTGATTTCTGTCTGCGTTCTACTTTATGTAGTAGTATTTTTACAGTGTTCTAAAACAAAAACTCCCATTAAATCCTCCTCGCATTTCAGCACGGTAGGGTGTTGTAGCGTAGTAGGAATTCATAAAACGCTGTTCAAATAGCCTTTTGTTTCACTTACCAATAAAGCTTATTACACCCTGTACAATTAAAGAAATACTATTTAAAAGATTCTAAAGATATTTGTTTAGCTAATAAATAAATTAAGGAAGATAGGCCGTGAAGCTCAAGACAGAACGGCTGTGAAAAGCTGAGGAATTTTGATTTCAATATAAACGGTGCCTGCACGTCTCTTACGGTCACATTAATGCAACAGGTGCAGCGTTTCAAGACCTCTTCTCACTCGAACTGGTCGAGCTCATTCCCATGTTTTAGACATGTGTCGATCACTATCGATATTTCAATCTTGCCGATTATTTTTTCTGCTTTTCTAGAACGAGCATTTTTTTAAACTTTGGAACAGCCCACGAAGGCTTAATGCCTAAGTATCAAAGTACCGTGGGTGCCGGGTTTTTAGATATGTAACCTATTTGTCCCTGTTCTGTCAACGTTATCCAAGCACTGAAACATGCAATTTTTCCATTTCACAGCACCTTTTAGACAACGCGGTAATGCCATCACAGATTTTATTTTAATGGACGTTTACCTAAAAATGTCTGAGTCAACGGCAAAGACTTTGTCCACTATGCTACCGAAGAAGATTAAGGTCATTGTTATAACTTCAAATTCGAAAAATGTCATAAAAAATGTCAAGAACTGAAGTTAGCAGAGTTAAAATAGAGTGATTTACAGGGTTTCCAGTAAACCTACCTACAAACTTTTAGGGGTAATTCACCAATAAAAAAAGGGAAGAAAAGTTTATATAAATATATGTTCTAAACGTTATACTTTTTAAACTACGGGGTGTTAAAGTTTTAAGAAAATAAATGCATTTTTTCTATAAATTTTATAAAAAATTGATTTTTTAAACTAATTTAAAAGATATTTCCAAAATATTTAAAAATGTTAATATTAATTAATAGTAATTTATTTTTTTATATCGAATATTATATATTTAGGCATTAGCCAATTGACAATGCGAATATTTTTATTTACATATAAACTATACATCAAATTACAGAAAATGAGAAAACCAAATTTGTGTGAAACTAAATGGAAATTGAAAATAATATTTTTATTTTAAAAAATACAGTACCCTTTTTCTATAAAAAATATTTAGGGCTAACCCCTCCAAACGACACGTGTGAGAATTCATTTTTTCTTTTACGTCAAAAAGTGTCCTTTGATGCATAGAAAATTTCCGAAAATTCTCAAAAATATCTAAATTGTTCTTGAAGATCCCCAGCAGGAAGACATTTGTAGGTGGTAACTATTTAAAATTTAACGTTCGTGGTGGCTTGATCGTGTTGTCTAAAAGATACTCTTTTTATTTAAAATGGGCAAGAAAGTTGGTATGTTTTGTAGTATCTTAATTATTTAATATTATTTTTTTTTTAATATAGATACTTAAAACTCCTTATAATAAACCACACAATTTTTGTCTTAACGATTTTTGTATGTCGATACTATTTTAACTCTAGTCGATACCGAGCACATTCCTATCTCATTCCCGTGTTACAACGGTTCGTAAAATAAAATACCCACTTGAAGATACATTGTTTAATATTAATATGGCATGCAAGAATGGAAAAAGGAGAAAAAGTGTGAGACGGTGGGACTTGCATAGCATTAAGTTGTAAAGGAAAAACAAGTTCAATGCAGATTTTTCTGTTGAATTTACCGCAATTGTTTTGATCTTTGTTACACGATTATTTGCATTACATGTTCAGCAGTACTTCAAGACAGCAATTGATAAACAAAATCCCATATGAAAGCTTCCTTTTCTTTAAAAGGTAACGGCTTCATCTCTAAAGAATTAGCCAGAAACTGCAACATAACTTTAGCAAGAATCTGTAAATTCATTTCTAACTATTATTTTTGCCTCCAAACACGAATTTGTAGTCACTTCGGAAGTACTGAACCTATCATAAAAATTCTTTCACAATAAGAAAGCTTCACTATTCAGGAATGTTATAGGCTATATTTTGCTATGATTAAACAAAAAGTTCAGATATTAACGCCCAACGAAGTGGGCACGAGGTCGGCTCTCTTGGATAAACTATAACTAAAATTTGACATTGACGTTACTATTCTCAACGGATTTTTATGCGTTTTTTTAATAGATAAAGTTAGTTCAAGAGAAAGGTTTATATGTATAATAATATAAAAAACATATACAGAGTGTTTAAAAAAATTGTTTACATTTAAAATTCGGTATTGACGTTACTATTCTCAACGGATTTTGATGTGGCTTTATTTAATAGATACAGTGATTCACGAGAAAGGTTTATATGTATAATAATATCCAAAAAACATATACAGAGTGTTTACAAAAATAGTTTACATTTAAAATTCGATATTAACGTTACTATTCTCAACGGATTTTAATGCCTTTTTTAATAGATAGAGTGATTTAACAGGAAGATTTATATGTATATAATAATATCCAAAATCTTCACGGTATAGGGAAGGGGAATTGTTTTACTCCAAATTTAACGCGTGCGAAGCCGCGGGTAAAAGCTAGTTTATAATAAAAACCATACAAATAAGCACATAGCTAAGTGTAGTTAAAAAGTGTTATGTACCTCAAAATCCACCCTTTAAAGATTTTATGTGAAATTTTTAACACCCTGTTTATGGTAGGGGAGCCCAAGAGGGTATTTCAGGATTTACTACAGCGCGGCAGATTAATATACCGGAGGATACCTTGTACCCGATTAAGTATACCTTCATCAATAATAAGCCTCGTGTACAGGGCTGATTATAAAAAACAAAAATACATCCATCCAGAAATTTTCGAGCGCGTCATAGGGTGAGTTAATTACATGCTAAACAGTATATATTCTACTAATCTGATAATATGAGAGTGCAGTAAAGAAAGCGGAGGGCTACAAAGTTGTGAAAATAGATCATTATGACATTCTCGAACGTAGCTATTTTTTTTTTTTTGTTTAAAGAAAATTATTTAAGAATACCGAAAAATATATAATCCGATACGATATGAACAATTTTCACAAGCTGAAATAATAACAGTATTTTTTTGATATACAGGGTGGCCCACCATATTCGACACGGTCTGTAGCTGGATAACCATGGGGTTTTTAAAAAAGTAAATACTGGAACATATACAGGTCGGATAAGGCCACAGTATAAAATTATTTTAGCTCTATACAGGGTGTCTCAAAAGTGTGACGTATCAAAGTTATATTTTTTAAATGGAACACCCTATATTTTATGACGGTTTTAGATTCTACATAAAACAATAATTTAAGTTTGTTAATAGTACCAAGTGTCTAATTTTATTCGTTTTTGTGATATTTGATTTTTTTCAAAAATGCAGGGGTAAAATTAAATTGATTTTACTTTAACACTTTAAACACCTTAAACTTTAAAATGTGTAACAAGATTAGGAAAAAGTCTGCCATATCATACGTAGGTCATATCAAGATCATAATATTGTACAGGGTGATCAAAAAATAATTTCAATTTTTTAGAAAGTCAAATAGCAATATCTCTCTTATTTTAAATGGAACACTCTGTATTTTTTACATCACATGATGACAAATCAAATGCTCTTTCAAATGGTGTATAGGTTGCCTATACCTATCTTTTATACTTTTTAAGTAAATTCTGTTTTAACATATTTTTATTCCAAATGTCTATTTAAATGTAAGTAGGCTGTGATATAGCTATGCCTATTTACTAAGCCGTTATTGCAAAATGTAAATTTGTTGAAAAAAGTACAAAATTAAAAGATTTTGTATTATCTGCCACTATTTTTAAAATTCACAGAAAAAAATTCATTAGTTGCTTATAATGCTACTTCCTAATAACACTTTATTTCAGCTGAATGTGGTAATGATAAAACTTGTGTTTTTAAACAATCCTAATAACGCCTCTGGTCAGTGATGACGACATTCTGTGACCTATAACTCGTTTCTTCCATTATCCATAATCACTGTGTCAAATTTTTAAAGCAACGAGTTATAGGTCTATCAGATGGTTTCTCACTGAGAATCATTTTTCAGGATTAACTTAAGACCAAAGTAAACCATTTTTCACATCCTACCAGTATTATATCATCTTGTTGTTGTAGAAGAAGGGTTTCATTTAAAATCATTGAAATTTCTTTTAAACTGACTAAAATACTAGTAATCAATAAACGGTCGTTGCTATTTTCTTAAGCAAAATATTAATGGCTAGCTATGTCACAGCCAACTTTAATTTAAATAAACATTTGGACTAAAAATTTGTAAAAACAGATTTTACTAAAAGCACAAAAGATAGGTATAGGCAACCTATACACCATTTGAAAAAGAGTATTTTATTTGTCATCATGTGACGTAGAATAATACAGGGTGTTCCATTTAAAATAAGAGAGATATGGCTATTTGATTTTCTGAAAAATTGAAATTATTTTTGATCACCCTGTATAATATTTGATCTTGATTTAGACCTACGTATGATATGGCAGACTTTTTTCTAATCTTGTTACACATTTTAAAGTTTAAAGTGTTAATATTGTTAAAGTAAAATCAATTTAATTTTACCTCTGCATTTTGCAAAAATCAAATATCACAAAAACGAATAAAATTAGACACTTAGTACTATAAACAAACTTGAGTTATTTTTTAAGTAGAATCTAAAACCGTCATAAAATATAGGGTGTTCCATTTAAAAAATATAACTTTGATAATTATATAACATTTCTTTTCTTCTTATCATCTTAGCTTTGCAACCCAATAGGTCTCTATGACGCTGGAGTGAATCTCATTAAGCATCGTGGGCTCCCCACACTTTGCTTTGTTCATGGTTTGATTCTTGAACCGGTTCTGGGACTATTCGCATGCGCAGTGAAAAAGCAGCGCTTCGCGGTTAGTAAAATCCTGAATTTTTAGTAACAGTTCTGTGTTCGCGGGTTACAATGGAATCAGTTCGTTACCGGTTCGTAACCTGATTAGCAGTCCTGGGATTTTGTTGGAACTAAAAGTTCAGTTCGGAATTTCATGCGCATTGTCGACATGGTCAGCTGTTTTCTGTTTTTGTGGTACAGAAATAAACCGTTGTATTACAGTTTATTTGTTTCTGCCACTTTTTATGTGGGTTAATATACCTGTTGAATATTTTTTTATATTTTTGTGATTCTGAGCGTATATAAACAAAGGATTTTTAATTGTATTCCAGTATGAATGTATGTATGCAATAAAATAAATAAAGATTTAATTAAAAAAATATAGACAATATTACAAGATTTTACCATTTCTTGTTGTTTGAATTTTATCTTTAGTTAAATACACATACTTATGTTAAAAACGAGAGGAGGCAGGAATCCCTCGTCTTCCGCCGAGAGACCTCGAGTGGCTTTCGACAGTATAACAATTTACCTTTTTTGTTTGAATTTAATTTTTTTGTGTAGTATCCAATTTAACCATGAAAATCCTAACCAAAAGGCTAGGTTAGAATACATCCTCAGCTGTATAGAAAATCGTTCGCGGTAAATAAAAATTCCGAACTAATAAATAACTAGACATGCGCTTTAAAACAATTCTAAACCAGTTCGGTTCTGGTTCAGAATCGGTTCATTACTAGGCGGCAATCCCACGATAAAAAACACTTTATGTATGTGTTACATACTATATTTTTTTCCACGACCGTTTAAATATTTCCCAAAATATCATTTTATCTTTTCTTATCTAAACTTATTAATTTTAATTTTGCAGCACAGCCATTATATTGCAACAAAAAATCATAGCCTCTTATTTTTAAGAGACAATTATCCTCTTCATAACTATGCATTTATTATTTAATTTTGAAAATTGTATGAACTTACTTTTGTAGAAATAATACTTCAAACAGTATAAATCTCTTTTCAATTTCTTAGTCATCCAAACCTTATTACTATTAATTTATCAATAATTTCTATTAAATTTATTTGCAACCGTCAAATTTTAAAACTAGTGACACATGAACTAAAAGAAATAATCACGAAATCAAAGGTAAATCTTGACCGTTTGGTCTTCAGCTGGACGTCAGCAGTTTACTGTTACATTGCATAATATTGATATGTAAGTCTATTGAAGTAGGCATTGAAACAAAACACTAATTCAAAGTGTGAAAAAGCTTCGAAGTGGTAAAAAAGTTACTTTTTTTTTAACACTTTATGTAGGGTACTAGAATGGAGTACTTTAACTCCATGTTAACGATTAATAAACATGCGTCTTTTTTAACGGTCGCACCTCTTATTTTGCAATTCCGTTGTGGTTAACGTTATTCTGAGTCTGCGCAGTAACGCAAACATGATCCGTTATCGTTATTAACCATACCGGACTCCTTTAATTACGGATGAATACCGAAGAGCTTATCGTTATCGTTGATTGTTAAACTGCGTGGTTGCCGGATTGTAGAATTTTTAATATCAATTATTTAAGAAGGTTGACATTTTAATGCCGTATTAATTAAAATATCATTGATACATAGGCTCTAATTAGCGAAAAATCCATAGCAGTAAGAAAAATAAAATAGTGTAAAGAAATTAAAACGGACTTGCATTTTTAAGGATGTTTTAATTCAGTAATTAATTTACATGTTACAATCTGGCACACTTGCTTTTTATTCTACTACCAAACCTAACCTTACTTTTTGTGTTTTGCTTATACTGTATTGTTTACATCTACTTTAAAAAACAAAATCAAGAGAACTATTTGCATATATTTAAATATCAATATATAACTTATGGAGAATAAAAGTAAGTACTGATTTTTCGTAAACTTTAAAATCGGTCGAACCACAGGTAAAAATAAGGTTATGTGTCGAAAGCGCAGACGCAAGATAAATTTCTTAAAAGAGGCTGCAAAATCTCTGTCTAAAACTGCTGCCGTAATCGTTATGTTTAATAACGATAACCATAAGGAGGCCAAAAAACGTCTGTTATTTTAAGAGGTGCAAAATACCCCTTCACTCCACTTTTCAGGTTCCCAAGCCACCTCTCTCAACCCGACTTGGAAGGCAAACGCAGGGCGATGCAGATATCTCTTTCACAGGATCTCAATTTGATATTGATTGGGGCGCCAAAAATCTCGTTCAATTTAATGCATCCAAAACACAATCATGTTCTTGTCGCGAAAAAATCATCAAACACTCACCCTTTGCTTATGAGTGGCCAGGTTTTGCAGAGCGGGGACACATTTAACCTTGTGGGCGTCACATTTGAAAATAACCTTAACTGGCATAAACACATTGTATCTATAGCCACCGCGGCGTCAAAAAGCTTGATTTCTTTTCCGAGCCAAAAAGTATTTTTCCCTTCCAATTTATACACTTTGTATGTGTCCCAAATTCGACCCTCTCTGGAATATTGTTCTCATGTCTGGGGAATGGCATCCCCTACAACCCTCAGCATTCTTGATGCCATTCAAAGAAGGGCTGTTCGTCTTATTAATGATCCTTACTTACTCAAAGACTTCCTTCTCTTGCCCATCGTCGAGCTGTGGGAGATCTATCGCTCTTCTATAGATACTTTTACGGCTTCTGCTCCGACGAATTATCCAGTATAGTCCCTCCTCTTGCAGCTCCCAACAGAGAAACTCGTGGTGCCGCACGTATGCATCCCTATACGGTCCAATTGACAGGCCCCGAACTTCCCATTTCGTTCGTTCTTTTATCCCTAGAGTTTCTAGACTGTGGAACCTACTGCCAGCGGAGGTCTTTTCCTTCCCCCAAATCTTCAAGTTTTTAAGTCCCGTGTTAACAAACTTCCTCTTACCCTGCTTAAGACACCCACGGTAACGTTAGTATTTAGGCTTTCAGCCTTCGTGGATTGACCATTTTTCTTTTAAGAAAATATTTTCACTGTAAATCCCTCACGGACGATACTGGTGCATAAAAGAGGTATTCCAAATTTCTCGAAAATATTTAATTTGTTATTAAAGTAATAAAAAAAAATTGTCTTTTAATTTTAACACCCTGTAGTTTTAAAACTAAAGCCTTTAGGGGATATATTTATAAGAGGATTATTTTTTATTTTTCGTCTGTAGAATCACCCCTCAAAATATGTCTATATGTAGAGTTTCTAGGCACTCTGAATAAGTAAATGCGTATGTAATTTTAAATTTGTCCCTAAAACTAAAAGATATCAAAGGTAAAAGTTTGGAAACTCTATAAACATAACGACAATTTCAAGAGTGGTTAAATCTGACAAATAACCGACCTTCTTTTCAAAGGAGGCATAAAATTTTATTGGAAAATAAACCTGTGGATAATTGAAATTATAATTTTAGAAAACGGTGGAATAGTAAACTTGTATTATACTACTATTTCTTATTTTTTAAACCGAGGCGTAGGTGAGCAGTTTATAACAATAACAGCGACAAATGAGACGTAAAGAATTAGCGATTTGCATAAAATGGTTTATTTTTAGATACGAATTTTCATAAATTAAGATCGTGTTTATTAATTAGAAAAATAAAGGTAGAATACAAAGTGTTGGTGTAATGATTTAGAACATTAAAACATAAATTTGTATGTATACAGGGTGTTATTTAATAAGTGTCCGATATTTCAGAGAATGATTTTTCAAGTATTTTTAAGGTAAAAGTTCCTATGAACGTGTGGTCTAAGATGCTTCGCTTTCAAGAAACAGGGTGTCAAAGTTTTATTTTTATTTATGTTTTTTTCTGCATAATTTCCAAATAATGCCGATTTCCGAACGAAAATTGGTACCTGGGGTTTTTGACATGAAGAAATTTGAATTTGTTCTTAATTTAGCTCCTACTTGTAGAGGGCGCTAGCCACATGTATATTCTCACTTTCAAAGGCTCATGACTTTTTGTACAACCCTGTATTTACATTTTTGTTAAAGAAATGGATTCCTTAGTCATTTTTACGTAAAAAAGGTACTCTTATTAGATGACGCTAGGAGCAACCGTTTTCGAAATATTTTAGTTTAAAATAATCGATGCATACGCTTAGTAATAAATATGCTAAGTAAAGACCGCCGAAAATGACGGTTTTATCAAGTAGCCGGTCTTTACTTAGCATATTTATTACTAAGCGTATGCATCGATTATTTTAAACTAAAATATTTCGAAAACGGTTGCTCCTAGCGTCATCTAATAAGAGTACCTTTTTACGTAAAATGACTAAGGAATCCATTTCTTTTAACAAAAATGTAAATACAGGGTTGTACAAAAAGTCATGAGCCTTTGAAAGTGAGAATATACATGTGGCTAGCGCCCTCTACAAGTAAGAGCTAAATTAAGAACAAATTCAAATTTCTCATGTCAAAAACCCCAGGTACCAATTTTCGTTCGGAAATCGGCATTATTTAGGAAATTATGCAGAAAACATAAATAAAAATAAAACTTTGACACCCTGTATCTTGAAAGCGAAGCATCTTAGACCACACGTTCATAGGAACTTTTTACCTTAAAAATAGTTTGGATAAATGTGGTGTCAGCAGAGGCGCATTTACAAATTTGCCGCCCGTAGGCTATTTTATTTTTCGCCGCCCCTATTTTTATCCTTTTTCCTTGAAAAATAATTTTGAAGACCAAAAAACAAGGTCCTCACTTTTATTCCTACGTACAAAATAAAAATCGAAATCCACTTAATTATTTATAAATACTAAATCTGCCGCCCCTCTAAAAAACGCCGACCTAGGCATTAGCCTACTCAGCCTTTTGGTAAATACGCCACTGGGTGTCAGTTTTGTTTAGATCGCCATTAGATATCCAAAATCCGCAGTTTTAACGGTTAAGGGGCCAGGGGCGGTCACAACCTCTCTAACCTCTTTTTATTGTTTTCACTTTTCATCCTTTTTATATAATTACACAAAACCTCCTTCCCACGTATTTAAAAAGGTCCTCACTCTTCAATTCCATCATCAGCCTCACCCCTCGGACCAACCTTGGGGAAGGGACCCTCAATAAATGCCCATATTTGCCATTACACATGTATGAAACAAAATAAAATAGAAAGGATGTCGCATCCAAGGGGAGGGGGCCATGGCACCCTCGAGGCCCGGGCGGAAAGCAAAGTTAAGGACACTTTTCAGTTTTTTTTTGCGACAACCAAAAAAATTCCTCACCTCCAGAATGAGGCCCGAAAGAGCCTTGGGGGCCCCCTCTGACTTCTCCGTTCCACCCTAGGTACGCTAGTGCTGCTACCTTTATCGAAAATAGACTTTTCTCCCCCACCCCAGTATAAGGGGGCTCACGGCACTTTTCTCTTCCCAGAAGAATTTTTGGTAATTTCTAGAAACCGCGGCAACTCCGATTTTGACGAAATTTGGCTTACGTGGATTTTTGGGGCGTTGATCACAAATCTCAAAGAATTTTTGGCGGAAACGTTTTGTTCTTGAGATATTCATCATCAGACTTGAAATTTAAACTAATCCTCATTTTTACAATATTCTCCTTCTTTGCACACAATTCTGATTTAAAGTTAAAGTGGCACACAATATTTGATTTTACCTTTTAAAACCCAGTTTTTTACGTATTTTACATTATTCTTGCATTAAATTGCATAGCTATACTTTGAATCATTTCAATCCCAGTGTGCCATGAAGCCCTATGTGTATGTATGGTTGCCGCATTATCAAAGAAAAGTCACGCAATTTAACGCAAAAATAATGTAAAAACGTAGAAAATGGGGTATTAAAAGATGAAAATCAAATATTTTGTGACACTTTAGCTTTAAATCAAGAATTGTGTGCAAAAAGAAGGGGGAATATAGTGAAAATAAGCTTAGTTCAAATTTAAACTTTGATGATGAATATCTCGAGAACGAAACGTTTCCGCCAAAAATCTTTTACATTCGTGATTAGCGCCCCAAAAACCCCATATACCAAATTTCGTTAAAATCGGAGTTGCCGCAGGTTTCTAGAAAATTACCGATTTTTTTTATTTTTCTCCCGGGGAAAAAAGTGTACACAGATTTATATAAAAAGGTGAAAAACCTAGCTTACAATTTATTTATTTTTTTATACTGATTTGTTCTTACCTTCATATTTAAGTATTACTGATCAGGAGCCTAACTAATGAACTTGGTGAACATCTTTTCTCGTAAACCTGCAGGCTTTCTTTTACTTAAATCCAGAGACTGTCTCTTCCAGGACACGTATTCCTACCACTGATCTCGATGGATTGCTAATATTATAACCTGCGCGAAACAAAAGTTACATTTCATGGGCGAAAAACCAGTTTGTACGCAAGCCAGTTGAGGGTAAACGCACCCGGACCCAAACAAACTATTCGCATTATAGGAAAGAATGTGTTGACCGCGTCCTGCTTTTTTGTTCGAAGTACGATAGCTAATGAGCGTTGCGGTCAGACCGCGGACGAAGGGTACGGGGTGCCGGTGTTTGTATTTTGCCATGGCTTTTAGTGCGCATGTTCGTCCACCCACTGCGCGCGGTCGTAAAAATCCGAAAATGCTTCTTGCCACTGCTGATCTAAATGTAGGTTATCTATGATTCATACCAGTTTAGGAAATTTGATGTCTACATTGTCTTTAATATTTACACATGAACGTAACAAACTGTATTTGCTCCGAAATGTAGATGCCTTTAAAGTTTCTGCTTTCTTTGCAAAATATACACAAACGGCATCTTCGGTTATTCTTTTGATATGGTTTTTTTTTCCATCCACTGCTTAAAAACCTCATATTCTTCGCAAGACTTATTTGGCAAAACATTTTATGATACTAGCCCTGCGGTTTTCAAAATACAGGGTGGCCCACTATATTCGGCACGGTCTGTAGCTGGATAACCATGAGGTTTTTAAAAAAGTAAATACTGAAACATATACAGGTCGGATAAGGCCACAGTATAAAATTATTTTACTCTATACAGGGTGTCTCAAAAAGTGTGACGTATGAAAGTTATAATTTTTTAAATGGAACACCCTATATTTTATGACGGTTCTAGATTCTACTTTAAAAAATAACTCAAGTTTGTTTATAGTACCAAGTGTCTAATTTATTCGTTTTTGTGATATTTGATTTTTTTGAAAAATGCAGAGGTAAAATTAAATTGATTTTACTTCAACACTTTTAACACTTTAAACTTTAAAATATGTAACAAGATATAAAAAAGTCTGCCATATCATACGTAGGTCAAATCAAGATCAAATATTGTACAGGGTGATCAAAAATAATTTTAATTTTTTCAGAAAATCAAATAGCCATATCTCTCTTATTTTAAAAGGAACACCCTGTATTTTTTTACTTCACATGATGACAAATAAAAATACTCTTTCAAATGGTGTATAGGTTGCCTATGCCTATCTTTTGTGCTTTTTAGTAAAATTTGTTTTTACAAATTTTTAGTCCAAATGTTAATTTAAATTAAAGTTGGCTGTGACATAGCAGCCATTAATATTTTTCTTAAAAAAATAACAACGACCATTTATTGATTACTAGTGTTTTAGTCAGTTTAAAAAAAATCAATGATTTTAAATAAAAACCCTTCTTCTACAACAACAAGATAATATAATACTGGTAGGATGTGAAAAAATGGTTTACTTTAGTCTAGAGTTAATCCTGAAAAATATTCCAGGAGAAACCATCTGATAACCTTAATAGTTGCTTTAAAATGTTTGACACAGTGATTATGGATAATGGAAGAAACGAGTTATAGGTCACAGAATGTCGTCATAACTGACCAGAGGCGTTATTAGGATTGTTTAAAAACACAAGTTGTATCATTACCACATTCAGCTGGAATAAGTGTTATTCGAAGTAGCATTATAAGCAATTAATGAATTTGTTTTTCTGTAAATTTTAAAAGTAGTGGCAGATATTACAAAATTTTTTAATTTTGTGCTTTTTTCCAACAAATTTACATTTTGCAATAACGGCTTAGTAAATAGACATAGCTATATCACAGCCTACTTACATTTAAATAGACATGGAATAAAAAATATGTTATAAGACGGAATTTACTTAAAAAGTATAAAAAGATAGGCATAGGCAACCTATACACCATTTGAAAGAGCATTTGGTTTGTCACTATGTGGTGTAAAAAAATTCAGGGTGTTCCATTTAAAATAAGAGAGACTACTTGACTTTCTAAAAATTGAAATTATTTTTTGATCACCCTGTATAATCTATGATCTCGATATGACCAACGTATGATAATGCAGACATTTCCTAATATTGTAACAAATTTTAAAGTTTAAGGAGTTTATATTGTTAAAATAAAATTAATTTAATTGCACCCCTGCATTTTGAAAAAAATCAAATATCACAAAAACGAATAAAATTAGACACTTGGTACTATTAACAAACTTAAATTATTTTTTATGTAGAATCTAAAACCGTCATAAAATATAGGGTGTTCCATTTAAAAAAATATAACTTTGATACGTCACACTTTTTTGAGACATCCTGTATAGAGCAAAATAATTTTATACTGTGGCCTTCTCCGACCTGTATATGTTTCAGTATTAACTTTTTTAAAAACCCCATGGTTATCCAGCTACAGACTGTATTTAGGGGGATACTGTCCTCTCCAGAGTCCATTTTGCTTTGGAATGATTTTTTTTTCGACTCTAATAAAACTGTATACTTATGTCACATTTTTTATGAAAACAACGCTTAGCGTTTGACAACGATAGATTCTATGATGTTTGACGATCTCAAATGTCATATTTTGACTGGTGTTCAATTATTAGGAGATACAAGGACCCGCGAATTAAATTAGAATACTTTTTTTCCGATACTGCAGCCAAATAATTATGTATTTCTTAAAAATTTCGCAAAAGGTAGTAGAAAAAATAACACACATTTCTTCTGGAGTGAAGTGCCTTTTCCTCTCTTGAATAATTGCTGCTCTCCGATTCGCGTTGTACATTAAATCATCCCCGGAGGGAAATTGGCAATTTCCTCCCTCGTAATGTAAATAACTATTTTTAGTATCACATATAAAGTTTACAAAGTTTCGAAAGTGGAACTCAACGCGAACAGTGTCCACACTTGTTTGAATGGTATAAAAACCTTTCATTTCCAAAATCGCACTAAAATCTTAATCGATAATAAAAATTTCATTGGTTTTTTTATTATATTCAACTTTAATGGTAAAATAACACTCTTACAACAAAAGTTAAAACCACACCGGCCAAACAGTACTTACTCTAACAATAGACCAGCGCACCTGAGTACTTTTTCTTTAACTTTGAACAGTATAAGATGGTACTTGAAACTATCTAACCTTTTCTTTGAAATATGTAGGTACCTTCTAGACACTTGGGCACCAGGTTATAATAGAAAAACTTAAAACTCAATCGGCTTTTCTGTTATTATTATTCTAACACGGTTTTGTAGGGTCTTCCAAGATCAGTACAATGAATGAAGAGCTTTAATGTAAAGTAGGGGAAATGGGGGTAATTATCAGTAGTTTTATTAAAAGAGGCAAGAAGAAATGGGTCAAGTGACAATATGCATAGGATAGTTAAGCTCAAATTTATTTGCCAACCATAATTTTTGCCATAATTAAAATACCAAAAGATTATGACGGATTTTGGAAACGAAAACTGACTTTAAAGTCAAAAATATTTTAGAATAAGAAGTTTGTGGTGCCTTTTAACCGACCTAAAAAATAAAAGTTATCAATTAGATACGTATAGAAGGAACAGTTTAAAAATGTAAATTCGGTGCTCTTTGATAAAAAAAAATCACAAAAAAGTTTAAAGCAAATAAATCGGCATGCTTGTCTTTGCGGCCGCCTTTGCTATATTTCTTTTATGATATGCCGGTTGATGCAGCTGGTCATCGCACTATGAGATAGAAATTAATATTTTTGGGTAAAATTCTGAAACTTCCCAATCTAACTTAAAATGAGGTGCTTTTACTGAAAAAATATTATAAATTATTACAAATGCTTTTTGGAAACCTAAAACTTATTATATGTTATTATAAATTTACACCCCCTTAACATTATTATTTTTTATTGTACAAAATAAACTACAATGTCAGCTTGTTTGGTTAATTCGGTGGTATTCTAATCAGTAATCCGATGATTATTATCTCATATGATATACAGGGTACGACAGTAGGTATGATTTTTTTTAAATGGAATACCCTGAATATTATATCACCACCAAAAAATCTTTTAAAATGCTTTAAAAATACTATATTTGATGTGTCTATCTCAATTAGTTTCGAAATATAACCATCCAAATATAAAAAATAATTTTAAATTATTCTTGGAAGCGTAATAGAGATACCTTCCCAACTTTTTTATGTTTCAACGTATAAAATAAATAAAAAACACTGTTTTGTTGGGTAGATTCTGTAGAATCCATATCTTTCATCAGAATGATTTATCTTTTAGGATATACAGTGTAGGACAAAACATATAGTCAGAAGTAGCAGAAAGTAGGAAGGCAAAAAAACTGATAAAGAAAAAGGGAAAAATCTTTTGACAAAAATAGCGAGACTTCGCGAGACTGCATCGGAAACACAACAATAGCTCTTATTATTTAAACTCTTTACTTTTTTAGTAAACAAGGCTAATAATAAACTAAGTAGATTAAATGTTGTATATTTATGTTTTACTTAAAATACATTTTCAAGTTTCTTATTACCCCAATAGAAGTCGTCATATTCTTTTATAATACTGCGTACATGTAGTTTAGGAGTATCTACTTTGAAATACACCTAATGAGCCATTAAAATTTCAAAGTTGCTTTTTGACCAAAATAATGGATTTCTAACCCATAGCGTATCGGCGCGTCGCTGTAAAGGATAGCGGCGCCTTTGTATAAAATAGTCCGATTGCAGGCGGCCTTTTTTATGTTTTTTTGTATTATTTCCAAAAAAGGGTACCGAATTTGCGCTTTTAAAATGTTCTTACTATATGTATACAGGGCCATTCAAATGAAATTTCCGCCAACCAATAATAATACTAATCCCTGGACCAGTAATGAAATTGACTTCATGATAAAAACCACGAATATTCATACCGCCAACCGCCATATATGGAAGCGGCGCGTTAACCCAGCCTGTCGATGTCAAATGTTTCGGGTGTCGGACCCGGCAGACGCATCACTTTTGTCGAACAAGTTTACCATTATGCTTTACACCAAATTTCAATCACAACGGTTTAAGGGTCTTTAAGATATTTATAAAATACCGACTTTTTTAAAAACTTAAACGCCCGGTACCTCAGAAACGAAGCAACTTCGAACATATGTTTATAGGAACTATTCTTTATAAAATGACGTAAGAAATCACTCTATAACGTTTTGTACCATATTTAGGAAATAACCTGTGTATTATTATAAAAACCAGTCTTTTTGGGCCACTCTGTACATCCAACATACAGTTATTTTTGTGGAAATGTATTTTCTCATTAAGCAGGACTTTTTATTAGGAGACACTTTTTTTCGTAAAGTTAATAATTAAAAGTTTCCCATTTGGTAGGAACTTCCGAAGACAAGCTGCTGTATTTACTGCTGTATATCTACCCAGTTCTCAGCTTAATAAAAATAAAATTGTAGCGGTTAGTTTTGGTTAAAACTGGTTCGGTATGGTTAGAACTAAACAGAACTTACCAGTACCACCAGAGTATCAGCGTACCGACAGGGCAGAGAATGTATAAAAAAAATGGACAAAGGACATTGCAAATAACTTAAGCATAACATTAATAAAGGTTTTTAATTTTATTGACTGTTGAGATCTCCATATATTTGTATTTGTTTTCCAATTTCTCAGAGAAACCAAAAAATACAGATAATGCAAAAAAGTACGTTCTTTTTTAATTTTTTGTTACTTATTATTATTTTGCAATAAGACTATAGTATATTTCCTAACTAGTGCAGAAAGTGCCACTTTTCCGCACGCGGAAAAGGTACTTTCGGCACGTCTTAGGAACGCTATTTTTCGAGGCGTAAGGAAAACATTAAAACGAAATTTCAATATTTTCTTTTATTATTTTAATACAATGCTTCCTAATACCCTACTTATACTTATTATTACTGTTCTCTCTCTCTCTCTCTCTATTTTTTTCTTGGTTTTGGTCCCTTCAGGTCCAATTCACCACTCTCCCCTTTCCGGACTATGCTTTCCAGGGCTTCGTCGGCGGAAAATCTGGATAATCGAGCTCGTAGCTCCCAGAAATTCCAAAAAGAAAAACAAACAATTCAATAATCGATGCAATGCATAAATTGTCGGCTGTCAAACCAAGATCTGCTACTTGTGTTACGTATAACCTTCACTTTCACTACTGACAGTTCCCATGGCACGCCCATCTATTTCCCGCCATTTGAGAAATACCTCGTGTTCACCACCAAACAGGATACCATCAGCTTATAGGAATCTTCGCTCACAGCGCTTAGATCCAGAAGAAAGATGCCGTCAATTTAGCGTGAATCTTTCCTTGATCTCCGAAGGTAAAAACGTTCGTACGACACCTCTAGCCGCCACTCCCGGAAGAACTTTGTAGTCCTCTACACACGTCCGCACTGTCCGGAGGTCAAACCAAGAGTCTATTATTATTAATGTTGATATTTTTCAGGATAATGCTTTAAGTTTAAATGGTGGCATATTATACAGGGTGTCCCTTTAAAAAAAAAAAGTAATTTATGTCAATGTTTTCTGTTAATGAAATTGTTATGTCAAATCTTTATAACAGAAATAAACTTGATAATTCACTGTATAGGTTGGTTTTGGATAATTTTTTTAAGTTAAGAAATAAAAAGTTATAGACATTTCAATGTGGAGAAGTTAGATTGGACCGCTGTACATATACATAATATGTGTCAGTCGACTAAGATTAATTTTCTTGCTTCGTGAGGTAATAATTTCAAAATTTATTTTTGTTATTTAAAATAGGGAAGTTTATTAAGAAAGGGACTTAAAAGTTTCCCAATTAACCGGGCTAATCCAAATTTATTTTTTTAGTAGTTGCATAAGTTTTTCGGTAAATTTACTTAATAATAATAGTAAGGAAAATATTTTAACTCCTTCCACAAAGTTTAATTAAATTATAAATATGCAGAAAATGTGTTTTTTAAGTTACCTATATTTAACTTTATTAGTTTCGGAAATATGGCCATCAAAACCCGGCATTCATACTCAATTATTAGTAACACCATTTTGTTGTAGGAGAAAGTATTAACTTCATGTTCTAGAGTTAAAAAATAATCGTCAAGAGCTTTAAAATGATGTGCCACAAGACTAACCAGAACTAACCAGAACATTTTAAAGCGCAAATTCGGTACCCTTCGAAAATAATACAAAAAACATAAAAAAGGCCGCCTGTAATCGGACTATTTTATAGAAAGGCGCCGCTATTCTTTATAGGGACGCGCCGATACACTATGGGATAGAAATCCATTATTTTGGCCAAAAAGCAACTTTGAAATTTTAATGGCTCATGCTGTGTATTTCAAAGTAGATACTCCAAACTACATGTACGCAAAATTATAAAAGGATATGACGACTTCTATTGGGGTAATAAGAAACTTGAAAATGTATTTAAATAAAAAAAATATACAACATTTAATTTACTTAGTTTATTATTAGCCTTGTTTACTAAAAAAAGTAAAAGAGTTTAAATAATAAGAGCTATTGTTGTGTTTCCGATGCAGTCTCATGAAATCTCGCTACTTTGTCAAAGATTTTTTTACCTTTTTCTTTATCTGTTTTTGTACTTACAATTGCCTTCCTACTTTTTGCTACTTCCGAGTGTAAGGACAGAGATTTCCATTTTAAAATTTAATATGTTTTGTCTTACACTGTATATCCTAAAAGATAAAAGCATTCTGATGAAAGATATGGATTCTACAGAATCTACCCAACAAAACAGTGTTTTTATTTATTTTATAAGTTAAAAAATAAAAGTTGGGAAGATGTATCTCTATTACGGTTCTAAGAATAATTTAAAATTATTTTTCAGATTTGAATGATCATATTTCCGAAACTAATTAAGATGAACACATCAAATGGAGTATTTTTTAAAGCATTTTTTTTGGTGGTGATATAATATTCAGGGTATTCCATTTTAAAAAATTATACCTATTGTCGTACCCTGTTTATCATATGAGATAATAATCATCGGATTACTGATTAGAATACTACCGAATTAACCAAACAAGCTGACATTTTAGTTTATTTTGTACAATGAAAAATAATAATGTTAAGGGGTGTAAATTTATAATAACATATAATAAGTTTTAGGTTTCCAAAAAGCATTTGTAATAATTTATAATATGTTTCCAGTAAAAAGCACCTTATTTTAAGTTAGATTGGTAAGTTTCAGAATTTTGACCAAAATTAATTTCTATCCCATAGTGCGATGACCAGCTGCATCAACCGGCATATCATAAAAGAAATATAGCAAAGGCGGCCGCGAAGACAAGCATGCCGATTTATTTTGCTTTAAACTTTTTTTGATTTTTTCTTATCAAAGAGCACCGAATTTACATTTTTAAACTGTTCCTTCTATATATAAGGGGGTGTCCTGACTTTAGACACGTCCTGTATAACAAATTACCCTTTATTTTAAGAAGGGATCATTTCCTAAGTATTTTGAATGTACATTAAAACATATTAAACACCCTGTATATTACATTAGACTTTTTGATTAAAAAAAACAAAACTCCAAAAACGTTTCTATAAAATTGTTGGTACCTCGTCGGACTCATCACGAGCCGCATACTGCAGTTAAGGGTAAGTTCTTAAGAAGTTCATCGGCATTTAGGTTCAGAAAAGAACAACAAAAAAAAATACTTGGAAATACCAGGCGGGGTAAAATTAAAAAAAAAATAATACATAACAACCAATGCCCTTTGTCCCAGCACTACGGTGGGAGGTTCCCTTTTCGAAATCAATCCCACCCAATTAGTACTGCATATAAAACAAAATCTTGACTGCATAATCCGAGCACTCGTTCAGCTAAAAAAAGCACAATGCTATAGTCAAGTCAAACACTGCAGCTTTTGTGTGTATGTAGTTCCATAGCACGTGTCAAAATCGAATCGCGGCCGCTGATTGGTCAGTCCGTCCCCACAAAGTCATCCGAACACCTGAACTCAGGTAGAGGGTGGACATGAAGTCTACCGAGCTTCAAATGTTTCAGTATACTTAGTGATCTGTTGACCATTGGTTGGATTATTTGTGTGCTTTTTATATAAAAAGTGATTCGGCGGATTTTATTTATTGTTTAGACATTAATGTGAGTGAAGTGGAGTTTTATTGCCATTTTGGATTATTTTTGTGACTTCTCTGGATGAGCCGTCAAATTTAAAGTGTGAGTAACAGCCCTTATACCACTTTTCTTTCGTAATTTTGCTGCATTGGTCGTTTGAAAGAAATATTTTTGAAAAACTTATGTTTTTTTTTCATTCATTTTTCGTTTTTTTTCCTTGGTTCTTTTGGCTGATTGAACCAGATCCAAAATAATTAGATTTCAGATCGTTCAAAGAACTATACCGGGTGGTGCATAGCCGGACTGGCCATAAGAAATCCTCTGTAAATTTTGATATCGTTAAATATTTGCTCACCCTATTGATTTTTAAAACAAAATTGTATTAGACTATTTTAAAGACGTTAATAAGATAATAGTAGGGGAGCCCAAGAGGGGTTTAGAGATTTACTACAGCGCGGCAGATTAATGTACAGGAGGATAACTTGTACCGGGTTAAGTACCTTCCCCAAATCCTTGAAATTTAAACTAATCCCATTTTTGCAACCTTCCTTTTCTTTGCACAATTAACCCTGATTTAAAAAGCTGGAGTGGTGCAACACAATAGCTTGATTCTCACCTGGCAAACCCCCGTTTTTGTGGCCAGTTTACATTATCTTTTTTGTTTGTATAAAATTGCATAGCTATACTTTTTGAATCATTTTAATCCCAGTGTGCCATGAAGCCCTCTATGTGTATGTATGGTTAAGCCGGATTATCAAAGAGAAAACCACGCAATTTAGTGCAAAAATAATGTAAAAAACATAGAAAATAGGGTCGTTTTTAAAGGTAAAAAATCAAATATTGTGTGACACTTCCTTTAGTTTTAAATTAAGAGTTATGTGCAAGGAAGGGAAATATAGTAAAGTAAGCTTAGGTATTCAAATTTAAGCTTTGATGATGAATATCTCAAGAACGAAACGCTTCTGCCAAAATTCTTCTGATCCGTGATTGGGCGCCTCGCTAAAACCCCCGTATACCAAATTTCGTCAAAATCGAGTTGCCGCAGTTTCTGGGAAATTACCTTCAGAAAACTGTGGGAGGTAAAGGCCAGTTAAACCGTTAGATACGTACAGTAATCAATGCACAAAATAGCTTTACAACCTGTAGTTTGTTATCTTATACTTACATAAGAAGCAAAAAATGTTGACAGTTATCAATACCAAAATTTGACTCCGAATAATTTTTGAAGGAAAAAAATTTATTAGAAAATGTTAAGAGGCCTTTTTTGTAGCACCATCATATTTCTTTAAAAATGTGTATTGATTTATTTTAATATTGATATTTGTAATAGATAAAAATCCAAACTCAAACTCAAAATTTAAAAATAGTTCAAGGTTCAAAGCCCTATTACATGGGGAGCTTTTGTGTAGATTTTTAAAAATAATCTGTGTTGGTAAAATTTTTACGATCAACAACACGATACGAGTTTTGTATATAAAAAAAGTTGTCAAAAACTGTAAGGGCTCTAACTTTCATAATATTGTTCATCATTATGAATGATATTTGTACAAAAGCGTTTGAAAAAAGATTCATTTTTTTGGTTAGTCTTAAACCCTAAAGGTTGCAGGGCAAAAAGTTCGCTTTTAGCGGTGGTGTAAATAGATTGTTTAAAAAAACACATATTTTCCAGAAGACAGAAAATGATATGTATATCATGAAAAAGTGTGTTAATTCAACCCTCTTGAAGTGAAGTCGGCAACCCCTAAAATTAAAATAGTAAATGGGAAGGGGGTTGAGTAATAACTTGTTTTAAATTAAGTTAATAAAAAAAAATTTTAAGTGGAAAATGTTTAAAAAATTGCCCCGTTTTGCTACAAAGGTAGTTTTCTAGGTATTTTATATTTTGCCACCTACTTTTAACCATTAGCAAAAAGGATAAAAAAACAACCTGTATAAAAGTTTTATAATTTCTCATTTATTATCTTTTTAACATAAAAAGAAACAAATGAACATCGCAAACTCAAGAAAATGAAGAGGTAAACTTTTTTTTTTAAATAAGACACTGTATATTATGCCCCCATTAAATGGTAAATTATGTAACTAACCAGAACTAACCATCTAGGTGAAGTTGCCCAGGCGATACCCTTAACATGGATTCCGAACTTCACTCTACCACACACGATTCCCATGGTTGGTGCAGATGTTTGACGAACCCTGTACAATCGCTAATATCCCTTAATGATTCTAGACATCACAACTTTGAAAAAAAAGATTCTGCATTATCGCAGCACACCTGTTCACTTACCATATTAATTTAACCTCTCAGTGTTAAAAACCGCTTCGGTAATAATGTTTCTTTTTCTATGTTCGGTATATAAACCTTATTTGTCAAGAGTCCGCGTCAAAACAATCGGTCTCTAAACAACAATCAGCGTCGTTATGGCAACGAAATTGTTCGAAATACGAAAGAAAACAATCGAGTCTGTTCTGAATAAGGTAACTTGATCTCCCATTATAGAATGTTGAGGTGCCGGACTGTCTACGGACTAAATGATTATAAATACTCTGTTTTGGTTTTCGTATTATGGTGATGATGCACTGTATTCGACAAATTGGGAATTACAGGACGATCGTCTTTGTAGGTATACAGGGTGTATCAAATTTATGCCTCTACGTTTCTACGTCTCTACGTACTAAGTTGCTATAATTTACAAAACCGATATTTAGGTCTTTTCTGTGAGAGGAGCACAGTGTTGCCAATTCGGTCAAACAGTTGATAAAAATGGGTATCTAGATTCAATTTGGCGAAGAATATTTACATAAATTACCTGATTAATTATTAAATTTCACGAAAAATATTGGGCATCATTGTCTGACAACCTAAATAACACAAGGCAGGACAATAGTCCGTGTTTCGAGAAACTTTATATATAGCCATAAAGCGTAAGTTCTTCGTTATTTAGACTTAAACTGCAGATAAACCAAAACTGACTTCGCACGCTTTTGCTTCATTGCTGAATTTTTAACGAAATCCAGTGATGGCAACCACTTAAACGCTTAACACTAGTTGTAGACTAACTATTTTTTTGTTATTTATTACATTCATCCCATAAATCACAAAACATTTTTAAAAAATAGAATATAAACTGCAACAACATAGAAAGCAAAATTTGATTATGAAATGTCATGTTTGCTAACTACAACGTTGCCAAGTCGCTTAATTTTAGTTTTCAATACCTACTGCTACCTAAAAGACTTTTATTTTTCTCTGATTCGACGGAAATCTACGTATTTCCAATATGTCTTCTTACGTCCTCGATACATTATTCCTGTAGGTTGAAGGCGTTGCAAGGCATTGTAATTTTCCGGTAATGGTCGGCAATATTTTTTTCGGACGCTTCCCTTTTCCTATGCTTTTAAATTTACTGATGACGTTTCAATCAATAATACATGACAATGTGAAACCATAGTAGCGTATTAAAGCGACATCAAATAACTATATTGTTTATAGTAATTATAAACTAAAAAAGTTAATATTTAATGCTACCTAAAAAATAAGAAATTTTTTGGATCGGAGAAAAGTAGTATGTGCAACTCAGATGAAAACTTTAGCTTTAGCCGAGTCCAGCAAACTCCACCATTTGCCGGAAATGTGTTTCAGAACTATGGGATAAAACTTCCAGGGGCTATTCGGTGCCAGTGTAAAATTCTCTAGTGAAATAGCCGCTGAAATTCCATTATGTTGGTATTATCAAGGTAGGAGCAGGTAGGAATTTTATCAGTAGAAAACCGGAGATTTCCATGATATTTTGCCAGTGTATAACACTCTAGTAAAAAGTCCTGAAGAAAGAATAAAATTATGGGAATTTTTGACATTCTTCACTCCACCTTTGTATAGATTAATATCAGGTGTCCGTGAAAAATCTACTCGTAAAATAAATTAAAATATATTTAAGTAAAATAAACTAGACACCCAAAGCATCATGGTGCAGCGCGTAGAGTAGGCCATTCGGAAAATTGATTTTCGAAGAAATATCTAAAAATATTCGGCGTACGTGATGTTTGGGAGATTTGCAGTATCGACCAATTTGATTAGCAAATATACAACTTGTAATATCGATAAAATTGCAGTTTATCGAAAGCGCGAGCGAATTTGTTCGCGGAATTATAAGATTTTTATTTCGGATGAAAGTTTGGATTTGTTTTTGCGCAGTTTTGGATTTTCCTAGTAAAGTTGATTTAGAAGCAGCGCTGAAGGAGATGTATTTGTTTTGATTAAAATATAGGGTGATAGAGAATGTTGTTAAGAATTTTTAAAGGCAGATTCTACAAATAGAAAAGAATGTTTGAGTAAACATGCATGCGCAAATTTGTCGTTCTCAAGATACAAAGTGTTAAACTTTTCAGTAGCACTTATTTTAGTAAAAATTTTAGACTGATATTATATTATTTAAATAAGTATTTACTGTTGTTGTTACATAAAAAATAAAACCTACTTTTTTTAAAGGAAAAGTTTATGCAAACTTTTTAATGGTCTTGAAATATGCAATTATGAGGGATTTTTTTCTTAAACTAAACAAGATACAAAAAAATTAAGATATCTACATAAAGCTGTATTTTACTTAGCTTAATCTAAAAAGAAAGTTTGGTTCCGTTTTTTTCCTTAGGAAGCCACTGGACTTATTAAATGTAATTAGGTTAGTAATAATTGCCCTTTAATACCATAAATAACATTGAACAATTGAAACAAAATTAGATTAGGGATATTTAAGATTTAAAAAAATCATTTTACAACATTCTGATGCCATTCCCCAGACATGAGAACAATATTCCAGAGAGGGTCGAATTTGGGACACATACAAAGTGTATAAATTGAAAGGAGAAAAAATACTTTTGGCTCGGAAAAGAAATCCAAGCTTTTTTGAAGCCGCGGTGGCTATAGATACCATGTGTTTATGCCAGTTAAGGTTATTCTCAAATGTGACGCCCACAAGGTTAAATGTTTCCCCGCTCTGCAAAACCTGGCCACTCATAAGCAAAGGATGAGTGTTTGATGATTTTTTTCGCGACAAAGAACATAACTGTGTTTTGGATGCATTAAATTGAACGAGATTTTTGGCGTCTCAATTCAATATCAAATTGAGATCCTGTGAAAGAGATATCTGCATCGCCCTGCGTTTGCTTTCCAAGATTGGTTTGGGAACCTGAAAAGTGGAGTGAAGGGTACTATCGTCAGCATAACTATGAATGGGATTGGTTGTGGAAGAAAGAAGATCGTTGATGTGAAGAAGAAACAAAGTTGGTGCTAGTACTGAACCCTGAGGCACTCCAGCATTAATTTTGTGAAAGCTTGAAGAGTGGCCATCAACAATGACTGATATACGTCGATTAGAAAGATAACTGGAGAGCCAAGAGCAGAGTTTGGTTGGAAGACCGTAGAAGGGAAGTTTATTAATTATTTATATATATATTTATAATATTACTGTTAACAGTCAAAATGCATTTATACGCTAAAACATATCCTATACCAAACAAGTTAATCTATTAATTTATTGTAAATCCATTAAAGATTCAAGGAATTTCACTTGTAGTAGCAATTAATAAATTTTTATGTTGGCGTTTACAGGAATTTCTGCATGACGCGTCGCAGGTTATTTATTTATTGTCACTTTATTATTTATTTAATGAAATCGGTATAATAAGCTAAGCTATTTAACACACACGAGTTGTCTTGTTGAAACCTGAAACTCGTGTGATATATCTTTATGATTTTACTGCGTTCTCAAATTCTTTTTCCACGATGCAAATCACGAGAAAACAAGCAGATTTTAGCTCCATCTATTAACTGGCCAAAATGTGAAATTTGAGGCTTAAAAAGAGCTCCGTATTGGTCACGGAATGGTCACTAAAGCAGATTTTAGCTCATTCCTTTAACGGGCCAAAATTTTAGGCTTGAAAAACAGCTCCGAATTGGTCACGGAATGGTTACTAAGTCTGACGAATTGGTCATCCATACTCCAATTTCAATCAAGAGAGAACAGGCAGATTTTTAGCTCCATCCATTTATGGGCCAATGTGAAATTTGAGGCTTAAAAGAGCTCCGAATTGGTCACGGAATGGTCACTAAAGCAGATTTTAGCTCCATCCATTAACGGGCCAAAATTTGAGGCTTGAAAAGCAGCTCCGAATTGGTCACGGAATGGTTACTAAGTCTGACGAATTGGTCATCCATACTCCAACTTTTACAGCTACATCGTGTTTAAAAATAACCTTTTAAATTCTATTTGACTGCTGACCAATTCGTGACCAATTGTTACAGCATAAAACTGACCTCCGAATGTTGATGTTAAGGTGCTAAATATATTTATGTAGCAATTAATTACCTTAAAGTTTTAAACTCTTTGACCAAATATTAAATACTTACATATGACCAATTCTCTAGTTGTTACTAGCGTTCAGAGTTTGTTTTCGAATCTAAAATTTTTAATATTGGGCCGCCTCACAAAATCGATGGTCTTCATTTAATGCAGAACTCTTTAATCTTGGTGACCAATTAATACTCATACTGACCAATTAAATAATTTACTGACCAATGTTGGTCATTTTGTGACCAATTGCATTCTTTTGCTTAAGCCATGTATGAATAATTTGATGCGCTAAAAATGTACCTCAAATTTCACATTTTGGGCCGCTAAATAGATGAGGCTCAGATTTTTGCAAAAATTGAAGTGTTGAGAATCAGATCGGACTATCCCATAAATCACAGAAAGAGCTTTAAGATCTATTTTCTCTATCTAGCAGAAAACCTATTTATCAGGGTCAGTGTGAACCAATGATTATTATAAGTTGGTTGTAAGCTTACTTAGTCCACTCTGGCCCTGATAAATAAGTTTAATGCTTTTGAAAATAAGTGGTATAAGGGACTTTTTTGATTTGTAGGATGGTTCTCAATGCCTCACATTAGGTTTGGGCAAGGCTGTCCATATAAAACCACAGGAGTGTTAATTTAAACGGGGATATGTCCACATTTGGTCAAAAATTAATTTATATCAAGTTTAAAATTTATTTTATCATTTTTATCGAAAGTATGAAAATCAATCAAAACAATACATGTCTACACTAAAAATTACTTGAGGAATCTTGATTCCTGGGTTTGGACTGGGTTAAATTGAAATCGTTTACCGACGTTTCACCATCCATTGCAAGAGGCATCTTCAGGGATCTGTACCTGCGAGAATGGAACACTGAGTGTTCACACAGAGTGTTCCATTCTTGCAGAGTACACAAGTACTTAAAAAAATATAGATATATCCAAACTGCTATTTAATTTTTCTCATTAAAAATAAGTAGTAATAATACAAAATATATTTCTATGTCCACAAATAGTCATAAATTAATACATTGACTAAGGGTAAATCGTTATACTGAATCCGATTCAACCGATCGGATAAAACTTAATCCAACAAAAAATTGCTATATACACCTTTCAGATTAAGTAAGGGATCGGATTGAACGACATAAGACAATCCTCTTTTTCAAGCGATTTGAATTGAGTTCAGTTCGATCCGGAGGTTATATTTGTACGATAT
Source organism: Listronotus bonariensis (assembly GCA_014170235.1). Classification (NCBI taxonomy): domain Eukaryota; kingdom Metazoa; phylum Arthropoda; class Insecta; order Coleoptera; family Curculionidae; genus Listronotus; species Listronotus bonariensis. The sequence continues at coordinate 34,450 of JACEGR010004796.1, read as the reverse complement.
TCACGGATTTAGAAAAGGGTTTGAAAAATAACAGTTAAGCAAAACACCTGATAGGTATAAAAACAAAATAGTGGGAAATAAAATAAGCTTAAATAACGTATGTCCTAAAAGTTTTGGCACACAATATTTATCGGTTTTTTTTGACGACAACATCTTGGTATACGAAGAAGCTGCGCTTGAGAGTATTTGGGGCACTTACGTCTCTTTCGATATTTAATACCATTCCTCCTCAATTCCAACGATATCGTACTCTTAGAAGATCTGTATTGCCTAGCCAGTCTTCTCGTTGACATTCCAATCTGGTTTTTTGCTCTTCTCACCAATCTCTCTGACCTCTGTGCGGTAAATGCACGTGGTCTTCCACTTTTGGGAGATTCAGACATGGTATTCCCTGCTCGCACTCCGCTATTGTTCTATAAATGGTTCTGCGTGAAATGTTTTCATTCTGGAATATTCGACAGATTTCAGCTTTGGGTATCCGCCCAACTAACTTGTAGATACTTTTTTATTTCTAATTTATACGACATCTTAAAGCGAAAACTTCAAAATAAATAAATCTCAACTGACAGTAAATAAACTAAATAAACTTTTGTTTTCAAAGGCAACTTAATATTATTTTGTTTTTGTTAAAATTAAAGACAATGTGTTTTGTGCCAAAACTTTTAGGACATACGTTATTTGCTAAAATATTTTGATAGTGTTTCTTTAGTGGTTTGCGTTATTAGTTTGTCCTGTTTTTCCAAATTAAATGAAATTAATTTTTAAAAAAATACCACAAAAGTAAGGTTAGAAGTTGATAAACAATGTTTGATACTTATAGCCAACTTAAAATGACGTATATAAGGTAAGATGTTTAAAAAATTCTGTACTAGATCGTATAAATAAAACAAACGATTAGAAATAATAATTTGAAAATATTTAAGAGGATATTATTAAAGATATTTACTATGTTAGTATCAGCCAAAAAACAAAAGATAATTATTAATCAGCAAATTGTTGACATTGTCAAGTCTTTCTCGCACAAGGAATCAATAACGATTCATAGTAAATCGTATTTAAAATTACCGACTGGCACGTGACTGAAATCACTTGAAATTATTACCAATAATACTAATAAAACAATATGCTGCGGACAATTTCAATGAGGAAATAAAAGATAAATAATTATATAAAAGCAATAAAGCTAGAGTATGCATTACATTTATCCGTCATTGTTTACATTTTAAAATGCTTCTTGACATACGTATACGGTTTAAAGTTCAAGGAAAAAATGTATTCAACGTTATTATAATTAATAATAAAGATATAATTAATAATTGTTGGTAAATAATGCCACAAATTCTATGGTAATTATTTGCATATTGCGGGGTGTGACACAACTAAAAATATTTTATAACTAACCATACTGACTTGTGATATCGACATAACTAAATTCACAGTTTAGAAAGTGTCACCTTTACTTTTTCCCCTAAAATTATATTATTTCCATAATATTTTGTTAATTTTTTTATAGTAAAATATGTTGAAAAATAAGAACTTTATTTAAAATGTTACGTACAGAGTGGCTTAAAAAAGTCATTTTATTTTTAATTTGATGCAAAGATACTGCACGTGGCGCCATCTAAGGGTTTACAATAAAATTGATAGCAAAATCGAATTTGTCACCTCTCACAACCCTCCAAAGCCAAATATTATGACAATACATTTATTATTAACAAAATTGTTTATAAAAATTGTTTATAAAAACTTAATAAGAATACATTTTTGACAACCTGAAATCAGTTTGATATTGGATTGGGGCGCCAAGAATCTTGTTCAATTTAATGCATCCAAAACACAATCATGTTCCTTGTCGCGAAAAAATCATCAAACACTCACCCTTTGCTTATGAGTGGCCAGGTTTTGCAGAGCGGGGACACATTTAACCTTGTGGGCATCACATTTTAAGAATAACCTTAACTGGCATAAACACATTGTATCTATAGCCACCGCGGCGTAAAAGCTTTGATTTCTTTTCCGAGCCAAAAAGTATTTTTCCCTTCCAATTTATACACTTTGTATGTGTCCCAAATTCGACCCTCTCTGGAATATTGTTCTCATGTCTGGGGAATGGCATCCCCTACAACCCTCACGCATTCTTGATGCCATTCAAAGAAGGGCTGTTCGTCTTATTAATGGTCCTTTACTTACTCAAAGACTTCTTCTCTTGCCCATCGTCGAGCTGTGGAAGATCTATCGCTCTTCTATAGATACTTTTACGGCTTCTGCTCCGACGAATTATCCAGTATAGTCCCTCCTCTTGCAGCTCCCAACAGAGAAACTCGTGGTGCCGCACGTATGCATCCCTATACGGTCCAATTGGACAGGCCCTGAACTTCCCATTTCGTTCGTTCTTTTATCCCTAGAGTTTCTAGACTGTGGAACCTACTGCCAGCGGAGGTCTTTCCTTCCCCCCAAATCTTCAAGTTTTTAAGTCCCGTGTTAACAAACTTCCTCTTACCCTGCTTAAGACACCCACGGTAATGTTAGTATTTAGGCTTTCAGCCTTCGTGGATTGTCCAAAGATAAAAAAAAAAAACCTGAAATTGTCCACTTTTGAACCGAAGTAAGTTGGCTTAGATCCTCATATTTTAACCTTAAGAGTTTGTGGTAGCTTTTTTCGCACCTTTCAGAGATACCCTGTATAAACAATAAAAATATTTATAAAAATATTTAAAAAAATATCAAATATGCTAATAAAATAATTTTATTTTATATAGAAGCTCATTAACATATTTTATATGCACAAAACATTTGCCTTCCAACACAACACACTCAATTATTCAAAGTTAAATTGTTTAAGAGATATTTATATATCTGAATATATTTATAATAAAAAAAGGTGTTTAAATGAAGCTAAAATGCAACAATTATTATCAGTGTCTATATTAAAATTTAATAGTAATTTTTATATTTATTTTCGTAATTAAAATTTTTTATTCGCCTTTGCCCTGCATAGATATCGGCAAATTAAGGAGTGAAAAAATGTTGATTGCCTCTTTATTTTTTCTAAGAACTATTTTATTTACACTCGAAAGTCTTTTAGGATCTTGTAACTGAGAATCTTTTTAAATCTCTGTATGGCGCTGATAATGTAGGGTTAATGGATTCCTGGTAAATAATTAAAAACTAATTTTCTTCTTTAAAAATGTATTAAGTTAATGAACAATAAAGAATCAACTTAAACAAATATTAATACCGTTGAAGAAAGTCTTTACTTTCTGGATGATTTTAATATTATCTTTAAAATTTTAGAATGTTCCACAGAAATACATTATACAGGGTGGACCTTAACTGCATGAGCAGTTTCAATATCCAATAAAACAAACATTACAAAAGATTACACATATTTTAGTGATATTATTTTAAACTAGAAACCTGCAGGCAACCCGATTTTGACGAAATTTGGCATATGGAGTTTTTAAGGCGCTACGGAGTCTGACGAATTTCGGTGGAAACGTTTTGTTCTGAGATATTCATCATCAGACTTGAATTTTAAACCAATCCTATTTTTACAATATTTCTTCCTCGTATTTGCACGACTTAAAGTTCTAGTGGAAAATAGCTTGATTTTCACCTTTAGAAACCCCGTTTTTTTACGTATTTTACACTATTTTTGCATTAAATTGCATAGCTATACTTTTGAATCATTTCAATCCCAGTGTGCCATGAAGCCCTACGTGTATGCATGGTTGCCGCATTATCAAAGAAAAGCCACGCAATTTAATGCAAAATAATGTGAAAAACATAGAAAAACGGGGTTTTAAAAGGTGAAAATCAAATATTGTTGCGTGACACTTTAGCTTTAAATCAAGAATTGTGTGCAAAGAAAGAAGTGGGAATATAGTGAAAATAAGCTTTGTTCAAATTTGACTTTGATGATGAATATCTCGAGAACGAAACGTTTCCGCCAAAAAATTCTCGTTCAGGATTCGTGATCAGCGCCCCATAACACCCCCGTATACCAAATTTTGTTAAAATATGATAAATAATACAAAAGTGATTTTCAGCAGGGGGATGTTTTGTTTTAATCGATTTTCATTCTTTCCTATTGATTTTTACAAAGTCCTGTATCACTTTAAAACGATTTTTAATAAATGTGGACAGGACCCTTTTTAAATGAACACTTCTCTAATATAATCAATTTCACCAAGTATCTGAAATTCTATGTCACATACCCTATTTCTCTAAAAATAGTTTTGAGAACTTTCAGGTCATTACAATACTATATTAGTAATAAAATTGTAATTTAAGCCAGAAAAGCTCATAAATAAACCCGGTGACGTAGTATCTACACAAGATAAAAACGCAATAATGTTGAAATTGAAATATACAGCTAACCGAAGACCGGTTAGCCCGGTATCTCGGGAACCATTAAAACTAGTCGACTTGTGTACACGCAGCTCAGTCTTATTTTAATGAACACTTTTATTTGGTATTCAGATTTAATGCAAATACAACATTCTTTTGATTCGTTTTTATTGCTGCTCATTTTTCACTTTGGTTTATTATAAAATACATAAAAATACATTTTTCCACGACCGTTAAAAGAAAAATTCTGTTTTTATTCGTTAACATGAAGTAAAAAAATAAAAATTGCTCCATTCTAGTGCACTACATAAAGTGTTAAAAAAGTAACTTTTTTAACACTTCGAAGCTTTGTAACATACTTTGAATTAGTGTTTTGTTTCAGTGTCTACAACAATAAACTTAAATATCAATTTATGCAATGTAACAGTAAACGCGACATCAACTGTACCAAACGGTCAAGTTACCTTTGATTCCGTTTTTTTATCTTTGGACAATCCACGAAGGCTGAAAGCCTAAATACTAACGTACCGTGGGTGTCTTAAGCAGGGTAAAGAGGAAGTTTGTTAACACGAGACTTAAAAACTTGAAGATTTGGGGGGAAGGAAAGACCTCGGCTGGCAGCAGGTTCCACAGTCTAGAAACTCTAGGGATAAAAGAACGAACGAAATGGGAAGTTCAGGGCCTGTCCAATTGAACTGTATGGGGATGCATACGCGCGGCACCACGAGTTTCTCTGTTGGGAACTGCAAGAGGAGGGACTATACTGGACAATTCGTCGGAGCAGAAGCCTTAAAAGTATCTATAGAAGAGCGATAGATCTCCCACAGCTCAACGATGAGCAAGAGAAGGAAGTCTTTGAGTAAGTAAAGGATCATTAATAAGACGAACAGCCCTTCTTTGAATGGCATCAAGAATGCTGAGGGTTGTAGGGGATGCCATTCCCCCAGACATGAGAACAATATTCCAGAGAGGGTCGAATTTGGGACACATACAAAGTGTATAAATTGGAAGGAGAAAAATACTTTTGGCTCGGAAAAGAAATCCAAGCTTTTTTGAAGCCGCGGTGGCTATAGATACAATGTATTTATGCCAGCTAAGGTTATTCTCAAATGTGATGCCCACAAGGTTAAATGTGTCCCCGCTGTGCAAAACCTGGCCACTCATAAGCAAAGGATGAGTGTTTGATGATTTTTTCGCGACAAGGAACACGATTGTGTTTTGGATGCATTAAATTGAACGAGATTTTTGGCGCCCCAATCCAATATCAAATTGAGATCCTGTGAAAGAGATATCTGCATCGCTCTGCGTTTGCTTTCAAAGTCGGGTTGAGAGATTGGTTTGGGAACCTGAAAAGTGGAGTGAAGGGTACTATCGTCAGCATAACTATGAATGGGATTGGTTGTGGAAGAAAGAAGGTCGTTGATGTGAAGAAGAAACAAAGTTGGTGCTAGTACTGAACCCTGAGGCACTCCAGCATTAATTTCGTGAAAGCTTGAAGAGTGGCCATCAACAATGACTGATATACGTCGATTAGAAAGATAACTGGAGAGCCAAGAGCAGAGTTTAGTTGGAAGACCGTAGGAGGGAAGTTTATTAAGAAGTGCGTCATGCCAGACTTGGTCGAAAGCTTTAGATATATCAAGAGCAACGATCTGAAACTCACCTAAAAACTCAAGAGACTTGTTCCAGTTGTGTGAAACGAAGGAAAGAAGATCTGCTGTAGATCTCTTGTGACGAAATCCGTATTGCCTGTCATGTAAAATTTTATGTTTTCTAAGTACCTAAGAATTTGCGAGTTCATGGATTTCTCCATTACTTTACAAAGCATTGAAAGGAGTGAAATGGGTTGTTATTATTTCTTTTAGTTCATGTGTCACTTGTTTTAAAATTTGACAGTTTGCTATAATATTTATTAGCATTTACTAAAAATTAATAGTAATAATAAATTTGGATGACTAAGAAATTAAAAGGAAATTTATACTGTTTTAGTATTATTTCTTAAAGAAAACGATATTAAACTATCCACACCAAGAACTACAGGCCAGAAAACTCTTGGAAATAATATATTGTGTAACATGAAGGAAAAGCGTTATATTTCGGGACGATGGTGGAGTTTACTGAACGATGCTGTAGCCGAGACCAGCATCCAGAAAGAGTCCGGAAATATGCTTTAATTCATACTGTCCAGTAAATCCACTTACCCTGTATTAATTTGGGGCCGGCAAATTGCACATTACGGTATCTGGTACAGTAAAGTGTTGCCTAGCAACGCTCTCATGTATCATACATGTATACGTGATCATGTTGTTAAGCTTTGAATAATGGTATTTTTGGATGCCAAAATGAAATTAAATCTTTAAATACTTATATATTAAGCGATTTTCATCTGATATTAGGATATATAGGAACTTCTACTTGTACTTAAATTTTTTTTTAACTTTAGTAAATAAAAATGATTAGATTACTACAAAACAGACTTCTTATTACATTTTTTAAAGTATTTTGTTTAACTAAAGTTGGTAATTTCTAATTTATTTAAACCTATATCTATTTAATACCATTTAGAAACTTCTACTTGTAAAATATATTTTTCTACCAACTTTAGTACCTAAATGAAAATTATCATATTACTATAAAACAGACTTATTGTTAAATTTTCAAAAATATTCTATTTTTCTAAATTTGGTAATTTTTATTTAATTTAGACCTATCTAGCGTTACGTATTTAATGCTGTTTAGGAGCAAGGGTCCGCGCGTTTAGTAAAGAGGCCACCGACGTCATCATTAGCTTTGTTCGCGGGTTTGATTCTGAACGGGTTCTGGGACTATTCTCATGCGCAGTGAAAAAAGCAGCGTTCGCGGTTAGTAAAATCCTGAATTTTTAGTAACAGTTCTGTGTTCGCGGGTTACAATGGAATCAGTTCGTTACCGGTTCGTAACCTGATTAGCAGTCCTGGGATTTTTGTTGGAACTAAAAGTTAAGTTCGGAATTTTATGCGCATTGTCGACATGATCAGCTGTTTTCTGTTTTTGTGGTAGAGAAATAAACCTTTGTATTACAGTTTAATTGTTCTGCCACTTTTTATGCGGGTTAATATACCTGTTGAATATTTTTGTGATTCTGGGCGTATATAAACAAAGGATTTTTAATTGTATTCCGTATGAATGTATGTATGCAATAAAATAAATAAAGATTTAATTAAAAAATATAGACAATATTACAAGATTTTACCATTTCTTGTTGTTTGAATTTTATCTTTAGTTAAATACACATACTTATGTTAAAAACGAGAGGAGGCAGGGAATCACTCGTCTTCCGCCGAGAGACCTCGAGTGGCTTTCGACAGTATAACAATTTACCTTTTTGTTTGAATTTATTTTTTTGTGTAGTATCCAATTTAACCATGTAAAATCCTAACCAAAAGGCTAGGTTAGAATGCATCCTCAGCTGTATAGAAAATCGTTCGCGGTAAATAAAAATTCCGAACTAATAAATAACTAGACATGCGCTTTAAAACAATTCTAAACCAGTTCGGTTCTGGTTCAGAATCAGTTAATTACTAGACCCGCGAACAAAGCTATTATCTACGCAAAATCTTCTGTAACTCTCTTTCAATCGAGATTTCGAGGGGTTCGTATCGTTACCTACAAAGTAGACAGATTTGATTTGAAAAAATAAATTACATTTTAAATACGAGATGAGGGAATAAGAGGAGATTTTGCGCAGAAAATGATGACGTCGGTGGCCTCTTTACTAAACGCGCGAACTCTACAACTAATATAATATGTTTTTATTAATTTGACAGTGACAAGAGAAGAATAATCATAGTTACCTATGATATGGAGAACAGGGATGTTACCTACGTAATCTAAAGAAAATAATTTGAAACCAACAACATGTACTCTTAAAATTTTATAAATAATATATATCATACGATACACGTCCGTTAGGTATTATTACAGTACTCGTTTATATTCCGTAAACATCTCGTATTGTAATAAGTCACCTACCGGACTTTTAACGTAAAATACTATTTCCTATGAGTTGCACATACTATTTTTCTTCGATCAAAATAATTCTTTAATTTTCGTTTTAGGTCGCATAAAATATTTTTTTCTTTTAAATTGTCGGTATAAACGTCCTAAATAAAAACCCTTGTCAAATTTTGTTTCTTAAAGTAAATAAGTCAAAAACTATATTTTTTCCCACGACCACATGTGAAAATAGTAAATAGCACACTGTTTTCATGCATGAAAATGCCTTATATCACACTAGTGTTGCAAAGTACTTTACAACACTAGTGTTGCAAAAGTACTTTACAACACTAGTGTTGCAAAGTATAATATAAAGCTGTCAACGCTGTCATTGTTATTTAAAATAAATTTGAAGTTATCAGGCTGTTAATGGGATTTACATTGAAAAAGCCATGCAATATTTTTTAATGAGGACCTTTTCTAATTCTTAAATGATAAAAAGCGACTAGGTAGGTGATTTGTTAAACAGTATAATATATCGCAGTAAGGAAAAGTATATATCACCCTAGTGATGCAAAGTTTTCAATTGTTTTCTTATTTTTTCCGTGAAGACAAACAACTTTTATTGTTTTTTTGTGAATAACTTGTGGTCGTAGGAAAAATAGTGTACATTACTTGTGTGAAAATCACTTTCTTACACGCGTGGGTTTGTCGTCAACAATATTTCCACTCGTGTGAAATAAGTCATTTTCCACCCTTGTAATGTAATATACTATAAATACATTAACATGTAATATGTATATGTATGTGAAAGATCTAAATGTTTGTATTGTTTTTTTTAATGTGACAGCTAAATCTAGTTCTGTTTTATTGTTTTTTAAAAATGTGTGTGGGTTACCACGAATTTATGTTTTAAGGAAATAATATTCTGATGAAGGTTAATTTCGCCGAAACGTCAATTTTAGAAGAAATATATATATATATGAGTTTTTAAGAAACAAAATTTGACAAGGGTTTTTATTTAGGATGTTTATATCCAACAATTTTTAAATAAAAAAATATTACAGAAATAAAGCCCAAGAAAACAGAAAATAAAAAAATATTTTTTTGTAGTTTAATCCATATAAACATTTTAATTGATCTCGATGTAATAAACATCAAACACTCACCCTTTGCTTATGAGTGGCCAGGTTTTGCAGAGCGGAGACACATTTAACCTTGTGGGCGTCACATTTGAAAATAACCTTAACTGGCATAAACAAATTGTATCTATAGTCACCGCGGCGTCAAAAAAGCTTGTATTTCTTTTCCGAGCCAAAAATTATTTTTCCCCTTCCAATTTATACACTTTGTATGTGTCCCAAATTCGACCCTCTCTGGAATAATGTTCTCATGTCTGGGGAATGGCATCCCTCTACAACCCTCAGCATTCTTGATGTCATTCAAAGAAGGGCTGTTCGTCTTATTAATGATCCTTTACTTACTCAAAGACTTCCTTCTCTTGCCCATCGTCGAGCTGTGGGAGATCTATTGCTCTTCTATAGATACTTTTACGGCTTCTGCTCCGACGAATTATCTAGTATAGTCCCTCCTCTTGCAGCTCCCAACAGAGAAACTCGTGGTGCCGCACGTATGCATCCCTATACGGCCCAATGGACAGTTCCCGAACTTCCCATTTCGTTCGTTCTTTTATCCCTAGAGTTTCTAGATTGTGGAACCTACTGCCAGCGGAGGTCTTTCCTTCCCCCAAATCTTCAAGTTTTTAAGTCCCGTGTTAACAAACTTCCTCTTACCCTGCTTAAGACACCCACGGTACGTTAGTTCAGCCTTCGTGGATTTTCCAAAGAAAAAAAAATACGTTACTATGGTATCACATTGTCTTGTATTGCATAGAAAAAGGTGAGCTTCCAGAAAAATATGGCCGGCCATGGCAACATTAACTCTTTTAGGTAAAAGAAGTTAAAGAATACGAATTTTATTTTTAAAGTTTATCCCAGAGTGGTATAACAAATTATTTCATTTCAAATGTGTGCAGGTTATTGCCTCTAAATTTTACAATAAAAATAAGAGGAGCCCCCTTCCTCAAACCTAAATTCTGGCTACGCCAATGGCTTTTTGTTTCTAATTCATCAAATTAATGTGTTATGCAACAGAAATACGATCAGTAGGTAAAGGAAAATTACCACAAACAAGTGGCTCATTCGGAATACTTTCTCCCTGATTATGTAGTCATTGTCCAAAATTTGTTTTTGTGTTACGTTTGATTTGATTTTTTAACAACTTTCGTTTTGTTTGTTTGTTGAAACATTGCAGCATGGAATTTTAATAAGGCTAAACTGCGTTAAATGTTTATATTCAGGGAGCTCATTTACCACACGAATTTCAAACCTTCCATTTAACTTAATGTTAATGCTCTTTTTTAACAACCTCTTTTAAGTTATTAAGTCTTTTGTGAAAAGAGTCTTATTTGAAATACTAACTATACCTATAGCAGTATTTGAAATGAAATTATCTTCCAAGATACTCTTATTCTAATTACCAAACTTAGTTACTCCAGATCTACAGCAGATCTTCTTTCCTTCGTATCTCACTGTTGGAATAAGTCTCTTGAGTTCCTAGGTGAGTCCCAGATCGTTGCTCTTGATATATCCAAAGCTTTTGACCAGGTCTGGCTAGCCGCACTTCTTAATAAACTTCCCTCCTATGGTCTTTCAACTAAATTCTGTACTTGGCTCTCTAGTTATCTATCTGATCGACGTATATCAGTTATTGTGGACGGCCATTCTTCAAGCTTTCACCAAGTAAATGCTGGAGTTCTACAGCAGTTCTGGCACCAACGTTGTTTCTTCTTCACATCAACGACCTTCTCGTCCACAACTAATTCCATTCATAGTTTCGCCGATGATAGTACCCTTAACTCCAATTTTCAGGTTCCTAAACCCTTCACTAAACCTGACTTGGAAAATAAACGCAGAGCGATGCAGATAACTCTTTCGCAGGATCTTAATTTAATATTGGATTGGGGCGCCAAAAATCTCGTCCATTTTAATGCATCCAAAACACAATCATGTTCCTTGTCACGAAAAGAGTCACCAAATACTCATCCTCTACTAATGAGCGGCCAAGTTTTACAGAGCAAAGACACCTTCAATCTTGTGGGCGTCACATTTGAAAGTGACCTTAACTGGCATAAACAGATTTTATCTATAGCCACGGCAGCTTCAAAAAAGCTTGGATTTCTCGCTTCTACCTATGTTGGGAGCATGCGCTGAGAAACTTTCAGCTTTAACAATAACGAAATGCTGCCGCTTATGGGTTTTTATATACTCTGACGATATATCAACGAGCCACCATCGTTCTCTTATTCAGAATGACATATACTATCAAAGAAAGATAACATACCTGTCGGTGGTGTCATTTAAAATTTAAAAGAAGCGGTTATTTTTGGTTAAACCAGACGTTATAGAAAGAATTTATAGAAAACAAAAGAAGAAACCTATATACACACTTACGTCAAATATCGTAAAAAAGTTGATTTTTATTGTTTTATTACTCATTTTTTCTATAAAAAATAAAATGTGTTTTTCGTCAATGAAATTTTCTCGACAGGATGATGAACCCGTCGAAATTCTACGCGTTCAATCCAGTAGGACAATAAAAAACCCATACAACCCCAAAATAAATCCAAAGCAAAGCTAGTTCACATTTTCTAACCCTGGGCTTCTCGATCATCTCCGATCACGCACTCAAGAGGTCATCCGACTTATTCTTACTTGTTCACCTTTGAAGCACTTGCGGAGAAAGCTGACAATCGCATCTTCTTCGCTTCTGCATCGCCTGCTAGATGTAGAATTTTCTGCGTTCTTTACGCAGCCACACTGTCTGGTGGGTCTGCTTCGAATAGGGAGTTTCCGCAACATTGGGTAATAACGGTTCGAAGGGTAAATTCGATCGTTATTACCCAATGATCGAGCTTGTTTAATAAACTAAAAAAACTATTGATGGGAAAATTTTAAAATAGACTAAGCATAACTAACTTTTTACGTAATTTACTTTAAAAATTCCGATCACTTTGTACAGCTTATTAAATTATTTAATTGCTTTTCTAAAGCTTCCCTACTAGTTTTTCCAAGCTTACAAGGAAAGTTTCCCAGGCGTCCTTCGCCGATTTTGATAAAACTGCAATATATTGTAGTGCATTAAAACATAAGTGACACGTAGGTATTTTTTTATCGGCCATTAAACACTTTTAAATTGCAATTTTTTTGCAAATATCTTGAAAATGAATTGAGAAATCAAAACCATAATTGTATATATCAAAAAATTCTATCAGCCTCTTTTTATTTTTTCTTAAGATATTAAAAAAACAATTTTGAGGGTGGATTTCAGACCAGACCCATAATAGCTATTTACGTTACTAGACCGGAAAATGGTATTTTACGGGTCGACGAAAAACATTTACAGGGCGAGCCGTAGGCGAGTCCTGTAGTTTTGAGGAGACCCGTAAAAGTATTTCCGGTCGAGTATCATACATAATTTTTTTAATTGACCGGAAAAAAAACTGTGTAAATTTTTAGTGTTATATTTAAACGACAATAAGGACGCTGCTTCAATTATTTCATCTGGATTTTCCATGTCTGACTCCATTTTGGCAAAATGATGCTTTCTTTACTTTACAATATCTTGAACTGTCAAATAGTAACAATTGAACTCTGACAATTTTTGTCATGGCTAACAGGATTTTTGATATCAGGGACCGGAAAGTAAATGAGAGACCGGAAAGTAAACTAGGGACCGGAAAGTAAATTAGTCCTGTAAAATAGCATTTTCCGCTTAAAAAATTGAGTGGAAAATTCAATTTTCCGGTCAATTAAAAAAAGTAAATATTGAAAGCATAGACATGAAAAGCGTCCGGAAAAAAATATTCCCGGCCATGGCCGAAAAAGTACATTGCCTAGCAACGCCATCTACCTACAGTAATAATGCATTTTGGAGGTAAGAACACATATTGGCAATAGCTTTGTTCGCGGGATCGATTCTGAACCGGTTCTGGGACTATTCGCAAGCGAAGTGAAAAAAGCAGCGTTCGCGGTTAGTAAAATCCTGAATTTTTAATAACAGTTCTGTGTTCGCGGGTTACAATGGAATCAGTTCGTTACCGGTTCGTAACCTGATTAGCAGTCCTGGGATTTTTGTTGGAATTAAAAGTTCAGTTCGGAATTTCATGCGCATTGTTGACATGGTCAGCTGTTTTTCTGTTTTTGTGGTACAGAAATAAACCGTTGTATTACAGTTTATTTGTTTCTGCCACTTTTATGCGGGTTAATATACCTGTTGAATATTTTTTTAATATTTTTGATTCTGAGCGTATATAAAACAAAGGATTTTTAATTGTATTCCGTATGAATGTATGTATGCAATAAAATAAATAAAGATTTAATTAAAAAGATAGACAATATTACAAGATTTTACCATTTTTTGTTGTTTGAATTTTATCTTTAGTTAAATACACATACTTATGTTAAAAACGAGAGGAGGCAGGGAATCCCTCGTCTTCCGCCGAGAGACCTCGAGTGGCTTTCGACAGTATAACAATTTACCTTTTTGTTTGAATTTTTTTTTGTGTAGTATCCAACTTAACCATGAAAAATCCTAACCAAAAGGCTAGGTTAGAATACATCCTCTCCTGTATAGAAAATCGTTCAAGGTAAATAAAAATTCCGAACTAATAAATAACTAGACATGCGCTTTAAAACAATTCTAAACCAGTTCGGTTCTGGTTCAGAATCAGTTCATTACTAGACCCGCGAACAAAGCTAATATAAACCTTTTAATAATTTGATCTCGGTATAATAGGTTACTATGACATTACATTGTTATGTATTGTTGATTGACTTTGACAAAGTAAATATTGAAAGCATAGGCATGAAAAGCGTCCGGAAAAAAATGTTCCCGACCATGGCCGAAAAACCTACAGTAATAATGCATTTTGGAGGTAAGAACACATATTGGCAATAATTAGATATCCGTCCAATCGAAGAAAAATGTAATTTTCTGCATCTCAGGTTAGTTAAGGTGGTTTCATTTATCAGATGATAAAATATTAAGTTAAACGTGCAGAAAACTCGCTGAATTTTTAACAACTTGTACAGAAAATTTATCGAGGCCACGGCAATTTGAACATTTTAACATCTGGTCAAAGTTAAACACTGAATGTTTATTTTTTCGAGATATTTAAGCGCTAAACACTATAGCTTTAACGAAGGTAATATGATTGCAGACGAACTTTTAAAGATTCTGATTACTTAAATAAATAACTTTTATTTCGTTATTTCCAGACTGATGAACAGACATATCTCTTATTGACTTTTTGATGTTAACCAGATTTATGGCTGTAATACTTAATCTGTGCTAAAAAGTCGATATTTTAACAGTAAATTGACTTTTTATTAAACCTTTAATAAAAAAACTCCGTTTCAATACACTACATAAAGTGTTAATTTTTTTTTACAGTTTGACGCTTTTTTATCAAATTTTTTGTTTCAATGCCTACTAGAATATTTTAATATGAATTTAGGCAATGTAACAGTAAACAGGACATTAGTTTATGTGTCACAAAATGTAAAATTTATTAGTATGAATAATTTTTGATATTTCCTATTATTATTCGCAAACAAATTTAAAATTAAGTAAACTAAAACAAAAGAAAAGCCGAATTTATGCATTGCATACTCTCATTAAAATAAATTCCAGTTGGCATTGAAACAAAACACTAAATCAAAGTACCAAAAATCATCTAGCCGTTAAAAAAGAACACTTTATGTAGTTTATTTAAATGAAGTGATTTACCTTTATCAAACTGAAAAAAAGCCTTTTTAACGATTGTGTAAAAAAATTGTATGCAACACATGCATAAAGAGTCATTTTGTACTTTAATACTATCTTTTCTGCCTTATTTTTACATATTCTAATCTCCAAATGAAATATTTTGGCCAAGTTTTTTTAATAAACAATTATTAACATAGTAGAAAAAGGTGCGAATGTTATTAAGATTTGATGGATAAAAAAATTACTAGGTGTCCTTGTCTGAAATTACAAAACAGTGTCATCAACCTGATATTTTTCGGTTGTAATTTAAGGAATTTTAAAGAACAATATTCGAATATGCTAGAAAAAAATTAATAGACTGACCTTGTCATATACAGGGTGTTTGTTTAAAGTCTTAAGTTTTAAGATGATTTTCTTAAAAATTTTAATGAAATTTTTCGTAGCAGCGCAAAGGTCGCTATATTTGTCAGCCGATCAAGTCAATTGTGCCTAATAGGTTTGTTCCAGCAGAATGTTGGAAACATGTTAGCAACAATCGTAAAACGCAGAAGTTGTTACAAACATTAGTCAGAAATGTTGGCAACAGCTTTCTGCTGGAACGAAAAATAAACAAGGCGTGCATACTGCTTACAAGTCAATACAGGAAAGGTTATGTTAAAAATTGTCAGTAATGTTTGAAAAAAGTTTGCAAACTTTTCAAACAGTTTCCAACATGTTTCAAACATCTTAAAACTACTGCTGGAACAACAAACAACTGTATAATGTTACAAACATGGCACTGCTGGAACGACAAATTTGACGTGCGCAGAATCCGAATGGTTGCAAACATTTCTGACAGCCTGCTGGAACAAACCTTTTATGAAAAACGGTCGAAGATATCGATTTAAATAAAATATACCTTTTTTGTACAAAAATGGTGAGGGAATCAAACGGTCAAAGCAAAATGTCGAATTTGCCGCCAATGTTAAAAATGCATACAATAAATAAAAACAAATCGTGGCACCCTGTATAAATTCGACTTAGTGAAGAGCTGTTTACCTATGGAAAGAAGCATTACGATGAGGTTATTTAGTGGCCCAAATATTAGATGTTACTCTGGCAACATTTCAAAAGTTATAATTAAAATAAGTTCTTTTTAACACTCTTTTATTAGCTTGGGTTGTATGTATGTATGTAACGGAATCTTTAAGCTTGATTTTCACCAACTTCCAGCGATTCGATTTCTTTGAAACTTTGCACACGTATGAAGGACCCATGACAATGCAATAATCTGTAAACAGTATTCCGTTATCCTGATTAGGATCGCCAGAATAAATAAATTCCTTTATAGATTTTTGTAGGAGAGTAACAGAGAAAGAGCTAGTGCGCGATCTGCGCATGCGTGCAATTTCGGACGTACTCTTAGCATAAGGCTGACAGAAACTTGTTCGGAGTAGTTGCGTTCTGAAACCCCATGCAACAGTGAAGCTTTAAATGAAATGATTAGATTACGAAATAGTTCGTGAAACATTTCAATATCACATATCAGCAGAAAACTAATTGATATATCGAACTAAAAAATGAAAAATAAATCATAGTTTAAAAAAACACGCTTTTATATGCAACCGAACTAAAAATTAGAACAGAATAATTCACTTCAGAATAAAAGCGTGGGGTACTTAATATATTAAATGTTATAATTATTTCATTTGTAAATATCTATGAGGGAAAAGTTATGAAAAAATAGTAAAATGCACCCCACGCTTTTTACTCTGAAGTGAATTATTCTGTTATTATCTTAAATTTTATTATAATTCTATGTTGAGGTATATAATTATGATTCATTGTTTGACCTTTTATTACTGTAATACAAACTCTTTGTAATGAAAAATTATTTTCTAATTTTTTAGTTCGGTTGCATATAAAAGCGTGTTTTTTTAGTTTTTTTAAACTATTATTTATTGATAACAACTTTAAAGGTCAATAACTTCCCTAGCGAAGCGCGATAGATCTTTTTTTATATGAAGTACTAACATTATTTTGGCTCACTCTATCACATCTATCATTATTGACCTTACCTTTCCGGACACCCTGTATGTAAAATAACTATGGGTAAATACATCTATTTTTTTTATATGTTTAACACCTTATACCAGTTTCAAAAACTACCAGAACTTTCAAAATATTTCCTAACATTTTATAACACTTTCTTGCGATATTTCAAACAAAGCGGAAAGTAATTTTTCACAATATTAGCATCTGGAAATACTAATAATTTATTTTATATACATAATGTATAATAAACTAGGTATGACCTTGTCTGCTCCTAATTTTAGAAGTAGGAGTGTTTAAGTTCATTATTTTTTATTTTTAGCTTAAATCGGTTTTTAGGATGTTAATTTTTTTGTATTTACTATTCGCGGTTCATGTTACTGTTTTTGTTTAAACAAGCGGTTTCCATTGTGGAAGAACTAGTAGTTATTTTAACTAAGTAGCGAAAAACAAAGCTATATTTTTTTATATAATTTATTATTTAATACTTAAACTGCAGCACTGTTTTATCAGGTCTCCATAGGCGTATATAAGAAGGGGTTTTGGGGTTTGAACCCCTTGCTTAGCATGAGGAAGATGAGGAAGAGGAAAAATTTTATGGAATGTGAAGAGAACATGTTGTAGTAGGTAAATTAAGAATACCAAAATTGTTTTTTGCAGCGAGGCACCCCCTCCCATACACAAGCTATATATAATTCCGTGTCTAAACCTTTCAGAAATTTTAACACTTTTCACAATTTATTGGACCATTTGGCAAAAGTTGTTTTGCATTTTTTTCTACGACACCTTTAAATAAAAGAAAAACACATACACCTAAATTTCTTAGTTTTGGAAATATGGTCATCCAAATTAAGTATTTTCTAGACGATTTTTAAAGTACCGCCATTTTGTAGTAGGTGATGGTAATGACTTTATATTCTAGGGTCTAGGGTTCTAAAATATTTGTCAGGGCCTTTAAAATGGTGTGTCACAGGATTATCCTTTCCCTTTATTTATTTCTAAGATGGCGTCCAGCAGCCATCTTAAAATTGTCATCTGTAATTTCAATCTAAAATATGCTTAGTGATTTATGCATTAATTTCACTATCCCAAAGTTTTAATTTTCTAAATTGATCCGTTTAAAAAATAAAAGGAGGGTGCATTAAAGAGATGCACTGTTTAAAAAAATTATCACACAAGAATATGGCCGATGTTTTGGTCGCACTCTGTAAATGAATTGCAGAAGGTTTGGTATTGCCTATTGGCAAAGTAAAGAAAATGTTGGTCACGATCAAGGTTAGTTTATATTTATAAGGTTGCGACATATCCTTAACTTTTAGGCGGTTCGAGGTCGGGGAACGCAAGGAAGGGCACTCCACGGAGAAAAGTTGGCAAGACTGGTTAAAAATCAAAGCTGAATATCAATCCAGTGGCGTCTAGAATTTGCGCATTTCATTTTGCATTGTTTTGGAAGTGATATTTGTTGAAAGATGTAATTCCAAATGTTGTTTATTTAAAGTAAAAGAATTTACAACTTAATAACAATTAAAAACTGTTGTGTAAACGGTTGTTCTACTAAAACAATAAACTGTATATCTCCGGCACTGAACAACATGGCCGAAAAATGGGAGATGTGACGTCATAACACATCAAAGCAATATGGCCGAATGTCGTGACCTTACATAGACCGACTTTGGGTCACGATATGCTTCCGCATTTCCAAAACTTCTGAATATACCGAATTTTCCCCTACTTTAAAATCTCCCTATTATTGTTCACCATGAATACCAATTAAATTACCAATTTCCACAGATATGGTTTATTATACAATCAATTACTCAGAGGCACCATGCTGAGTTAATTATAACTAAGTTTACGCAGTACTATACTATTTGAAAAACGCCCTCTAACGGTATTAAACGCATTACTTTTAAGTGTGTAATCTAATCGTCCTATCTTGTTTGCAATAATACCGGATATTCACTTCCTAATATTACCTTTGAGAATATACTTTTTTATATTAACTTTAAGAATATACTTGAACTGCAACAACCTTTATCAGTGGCGACGGTAGGGGAAGGCCAAGAGTAATTTGGGCTCCCCGTAAAATATCCCCCCTAAAAGATAATGTGAATATAATATAAAAGCATGGAGAATATAAGAAAACTGGCACAGCATAAAATTAATTTACTAAAGACCTTTTTTTAAGTTACGGAAACAGCAGACAGCAGCCACCAGCAAACAATATGTTCTAAGTAGGGCTGGTAGCAGAAACCTGTTTTTCGATTAACCGCGGTTTTGGCCAAAACCGAAAACCGGTTTCGAAATCCGGTTTTCCAAATACCGGTTAACCGGTTTTAAAAAGCGGGTTTCAAATACCGGTTTTCAGATAATCCAGAACTAACCAGAACTAGGGCTGGCAACCGAAACCGGTTAACCAGTTTTCGGTTAACCGCGGTTTTGGCGAAAACCGAAAACCGGTATTCGAAAACCGGTTTCGAATACCGGTAAACCGGTATTTGAAAATCGGTTTTCGAATACCGGTTAACTCGGTTTTGAAAACCGGTTTTCGAATATCGGCTAAACCGGTTTTAAAAAGCGGTTTTCAAATACCGGTTTTTCGGATAATCGG
This sequence comes from Listronotus bonariensis, assembly GCA_014170235.1. Classification (NCBI taxonomy): domain Eukaryota; kingdom Metazoa; phylum Arthropoda; class Insecta; order Coleoptera; family Curculionidae; genus Listronotus; species Listronotus bonariensis. The sequence goes on along the minus strand of JACEGR010004796.1, from coordinate 14,655 downwards.
TTTCGAATACCGGGTTTTTGGATAATCGGACCAAAATCGAAAAGCGGTTCTTCGAATATCAATTAATAGGTTATTGGTTGATTGCGGTTTATATCTAAAAAAACCGTTCATTTTGTAAAATCGAATATTGGTTGACTAATTACACAGGGTGGTTCATTTAACCTTAGACAGGCAAATAACCAGAAAACGGCGCATTTTAGAGAAAATGTTTCTATAAGAATTGTTTGAAATAAAGGGGCAAATTTAATAGTATTTTGTTTTGAGAACCGTTTTCGGTTTTAAGACCGTTTTCTGTGTATCGGTTTTGAAAACCGGTTTTTAATACCGGTTTTTAAATATTCGGTTAACCGGTATTAACCGAAACCGGTTTTTTTAAAAACCGGTTAACCGGTATTGATTTTTTCCGGTTTTTGCCAGCCCTAGTTCTAAGACTGTCACTAATTTATTGATACTTTTCCTTATGTCACAACATTCATTTTACAGGTGCCTGCCTGTTTGGGCTTACCTGAATCGACAATTTGGTAATTTTTCAATTACATTTAATTGAATAATTTAAGATTCGCTTATCGAAATTTTTTGAAACTTGGCACGAGGGTTTGTCATATTAGTCTCTTCAAAAAGTTGTCCTACATTTTTTCTGTAAGATGTACAGGGAAGCCCACAATTAACGCCCTTAAAATTTACTTGGGATTTCCCACGTCTGCTCGGCGCGGCGCCTCTCCACCCGGTATACAAATTATCAGATTATGCATATTTATGATGGCCGTGGGTAATTGATGTAGGTAATGGTTGTGGATATTCAGCCGATTACCTATTTAAAGTCACATTCATAATGTATACATTTTTAAAAAGTCGTAGAAAAAGTTACTTTTTTAGCATTTTTTTTTAACTCTTTTATTTAAACTTTTTTCTTTGTTTCAGACTGTCCTAGGATGAATTTTACCAGCAGTTGTTGGCTGCTGTCGCTAGTCATATTGCAATGTCTAGCGTCATCGCAAAAATATCCCAAGGAGTATATTAAAGAAATAGAAAGTAATTTATTGTCCCTTTTGGGTTTACGGGAAGACCACAAAAGGTTAGTACATTTTTTAGAAACAAACAAAATTCATGTATAATTTTATCATTGTCATTTTTAAAATGTTAAGCCAAATTAAAAGGTTAATAGGAAATTGGTGAAAAGGAGACGGTCTAACCTATGAAAAACACTAAAAATACGACAAAGAATGCCGGATGTATACTTAAGCCATTTTTTGTTGTTAATACGGTTCAAAACATTTTAAAAACATTACATTTTCTTGCTAAACAGTGACGTCATATATGTCACGTATTTAACCGTGTTTGAATACATCTCGAACAATGGTTTAAAAACAATAAAGTTATCCTTGTCGGGCGGGCAAATGCATCAAACTCATTAAAAACTTATGTTTCGGTAATTTTAAACTTTTAACATGAATGTCAATGGCAAGTAAAACATTTTTATATCCGGTGTAAACTAAAGTACATATTAACCATAAAAAATAAAAATCATAATCATAACCTAAAAGCTTATTGGGCTGAGACGCAACGGTTTGAAAACCTACATTTTCTTGATTCTAATATTTATATTGTTTGTCATTTTCGAATACTGTTTGAACTAGGGCTGGCAACCGAAACCGGTTTTTCGGTTAACCGCGGTTTTTGGCCAAAACCGAAAACCGGTATTCGAAAACCGGTTTTCGAATACCGGTTAACCGGTTTTGAAAAACCGGTTTTCGAATATCGGTTAACCGGTTTTAAAAAATCGGTTTTCAAATACCGGTTTTTCGGATAATCGGTTTTCGAATACCGTTTTTTGGATAATCGGACCAAAATCGAAAAGCGGTTCTTCGAATATCAATTAATAGGTTTTGGTTGATTGCGGTTTATATCTAAAAAAAGAAAAACCGTTCATTTTGTAAAATCGGATATTGGTTGACAGATTATACAGGGTGGTTCATTTAACCTTAGACAGGCAAATAACCAGAAAACGGCGCATTTTAGAAGAAAATGTTTCTAGTAAGAATTATAAAACTACAACTTACTATAATAATACACTAAATTAAAATTTAAAAATCACCACTTTTCCTTTTCTGTTTTTTTATTAATTAAACCAAGAAAAAACACCGAAAATAGAATACCAATTTTAAATAAAGAGGAAAAAATAAATTATGTATGTATATATGGAATTTTTACATCACCTTTTAGAATCTTGCATTTTATTAACAGGGATGTTATATTTTTATCCTTATTTATATTTAACCAATTTCTTTTGAAGAATATTCTAGGATGAATAATGATTATCACTTAACACCACAGCTCATGGGCAAAGCCGTAATCAACGCAAAAACGATTAATAAAGAATAATTACTTTCCGATTTTCTGTTAACTGTAGTTTAGAAAAGCCTTTTTCGGTTTTGAGAACCGTTTTCGTTTTTCGGTTTTAAAGACCGATTTCGGTGTATCGGTTTTGAAAACCGTTTTCGGTTTTGAAAACAGGTTTCGGTTTTAAAAACCGGTTTTTAATACCGGTATTAATACCGGTTTTTAAATATTCGGTTAACCGGTATTTACCGAAACCGGTTTTTTAAAAACCGGCTAACCGGTTTTGTTTTTTCCGGTTTTTGCCAGCCCTAGTTTGAACCACTCCGACGAATGCGTTTAGCAAGAAAACTTGACTTTAGTCACGCATCGGCCCTTTTGTTGTCGCTTTACTTGCTTATGAATCTTTTTTTATATTGTATCGCCAGATGCCAATTTTAGATATAATACTACTAGTCTATTATTTCCGGTTCAACCGGAAGTAATATAAACTTATATATTTTAAAAGAACCACACCCTGTATATTTTTTAATATTTAAATTGTTATATTTGACAAGGTTATGGATCTACCAAAGGTTTTATGTGAGGAAGGACTTGTACAATTTAAATCTTAAAAAATATACAGGATGCTCAATTTAAACATCAAAATTAATATTACTTCTTGTTAAACCAGATGGAATTTGCAGATGCTATTATTTCCAAAATTAACATCTCGTGACCACGGTATAACAACCTAAAATTTAAAAGGCATACCTACGTTTTCACTGGAGGAAATAGCATGTTGAAGAGTAATTTTCTTGTCACCCAGTTTATTTAAAGGACTAAGTCAAAATTTTCAAGTTCTTAAGACAGTTCTACCGCACCAATTTACATGATCTTTATTTATTTTTGTTTTTGTTTTGTGGAATATATTTTTTTGAAACATAAAACAAATTGTTTCTTTGTCTATAAAATTCACCACCAGATGGCAAATGCGCTTATATTTAACTGCTACTAATAATAAATTAATTACCTTTTTGTTTTCATTTTAGGTGGACAAAAGTAAAATAGTTGTTCCCGAAGAACTTATAAGACTGTATGAGAGGCAAAATGGACTAAAATTCGCCACATCGAATATTCCTAAGAAAGCGGCGTATCTCACAACTGCGAACACTGTAAGAAGTTTTGTGCATATTGGTAGGTACTGTGCGATATTTTATTTTTAAAATTTACTATTAGACATTAGATATAGCGTTTCAACGTCTGAAAAATAAGATCTTCTACAAGATCTCCTACAATTCACTCTCATGCATCATTTTATAGATCATCTGGAGAAGCTCCGAACTTCCCACTTCGTCCCCCTCTTTACAGTTAGACTGTTTAAACTCTAGGACTTACATTTTAAATAGAAGAACATGTATATTTTTTTACAATCTTAAAATTTAATCTTATTTGTTATTTCCAAAATAATGGAATTATAAATTTATAAAAAATTGACTGCATGCCAATTATGTTACATTTTTTTAAAAGGGAAAGATTGAATTTTAGGGTTTTATACAAATATACAAGGTGTTCCATTTAAAATAACAAAATTGCCTTATATGGGAAAAACCGGAATAACCAAATAGCGAGGATATGAACCTTAAAAAATCTAAGGTTTTTGCTAAAACCGCATCTTGATATCTTTGGACACTCTGTATATGTAAATAGGCAATATTTAGCAATAAAGTCCTAATTCCTTAACTCGTTGTAATAAATTCTGGGATTTCCATAACTTAAATGGGTACAGATACCCTAAATATGGGCATTTACGCCTGTTCTTACTACTATGCTTTATTGCACCTGTCACAATTCACCATTTTATTTAATGGGATTTTCCACCTAAATCAAAACACCTTTTACGAGGGCCTTTAAAAAAGTACTAACCCCCAATAAAACCTATGTGCCTACAGAAAGTCGCACACTAAATCACAATTTTTTGGGGTGTAATTTTCACAAAAAAATGAGGCGAAAGTTCTCGAAGACTCTTTGTTTGACCTCCGAACAGTGCGGACGTGCGTAGAGGACTACAAAGTTATTCCCGGAGTGGCGGCTAGAGGTGTCGTACGAACGTTTTTTACCTTCGGGGATCAAGGAAAGATTCACGCTAAATTGACGGCATCTTTCTTCTGGATCTAAGCGCTGTGAGCGAAGATTCCTATAAGCTGATGGTATCCTGTTTGGTGGTGAACACGAGGTATTTCTCAAATGGCGGGAAATAGATGGGCGTGCCATGGGAACTGTCAGTCGTGAGAGTGAAGGTTATACGTAACACCAGTTGCAGATCTTGGTTTGACAGTGGACAATTTATACATTGCATCGAACGTTGAATTATTTGTTTTCTTTTGGAATTTCTGGGAGCTACGAGCTCGATTATCCAGATTTTATGCCGACGAAGCCCTGGAAAGCATAGTCCGGAAGGGTGAGAGTGGTGGATTGGACCTGAAGGGAGCAAAACCAAGAAAAAAATAGAAATAGAAATAGAATAGAAGGTTCTCGAAAACATACCCTAAAATGCTTGTTTGTTGTCACAGAATGGCTCTATGATATCTAGTATCATTTTTCTGGCTAGAAATTCTTCTAGGTTCAGTAAGTACACTTGTGACAGTTATCTTCAAACAGATATTGATGTCATCCCTAAAGTGACAAAATTTGCTTCCACCGCTGCTATTCAGTGGCGACGCCAGCTTTTTGCTTTAGTGGTAGCCGAAGATTTTTAGTGGCCTTACTTATAAAAACCTTAAATTTCTTAGTCCACAAAAATATTATTGTCCCATTGAGGAGCTGAAAACCGATAAAACCTTCCATTCTTTACTCCACAATAATCACTCTACCAATTTTCCAGGGGTGACCAGCCATTTTTAGAAGTGGCCCAGGCCACCCCTGCCTCCCCTAGCGTCGCCACTGCTGCTATTCCCTCTTTATCAGTATCTTTAGATCATAAGACAGCCAAAAAGTCAGAGGTAGCTAAATCTAGCGAATAAGGTGGATAAGTTGACAAATTATTTTTTCTATTTGTAAATTAGATTTTTACGAATTTTGGCATCTAGCTATTCTAAAAGGTTACAATAATAATATTGTTTTTACACGAAAAAACTTTTTTCCAGAAAATTCTTGTTTACACCTTCTTGGTAGGTTTTCGGGTTTCCAACGATTCTTTAGCCTCATAATATAGTTTAGTTTTTCACCGAACTGAAAGAGAGACTACAATAAAAAGCAGAGGGACGTGTAATTTGATTGATTGACATTGAAGAGGTCATGGTTAGTTCTGGATAGTTTTTTTTTAATTCGTTTTATTAAGAAATTAAAAAAAAAGATTTAAAAAACCAGAACTAACCATAACCCTCAAATGTGACAGTTTTACGTGACCATGCGTAACGTTTTAAACCAATCAAATTACACGTTATTGTGCTTTTAATGTAGTCTTTAAAAGAGGTACTAGTAGTGTTTTTAGTCTATGGGGACCGATTTATTAGTAATAATAATAAATTAGAAAGCAAAAAAATAAGCACTTAAAAAAAATAAGCCCATCTATTAAAAAATAAATCACTAAGAAGTTAAAAATATTTTAAAAAAATAAAAATTGAATTAATACCATATGTTATTACCTGCCTTCATTTTTTAGATTTCTTAAATTTAATATTTTTAGTAAGTTTTATTTATTTTTAAGTCGGATGAATTAAAAAAAAAAGTGTTTATTATTCTGTCAATGCATGCTCCCAACATAGGTAGAAGTAATGGTAGATTGTGAAGTTTGACTCATAGTGGCTTTGGCAGGTACGAGGTACCAAAGGTTAATTAATTAAAACAAGAACTTCGTTATTTTATACAAGCTGAATTTATGTTACTTGGGTAGTACAATGTTTTTGTTATTTAACAAGGTATGACAAAGAGTCTTATATAGGAGATGTAGATTTTAAATAGGCATGTACTTAAAATATTTTGATGTATACAGAGTGTTTCAAACACATTTTTTAATTAACCTTAAAGCCATAACTTTTTTTTGGACACTCTCTATACATCAAAATATTTTTAGGACATTCTCATTCGAAAACCCTACAAATCTCATATAACACTTTTTGTTATATCTTGTCAAATAACAGAAATATTGGTCTTTATCGGACTATTGGACCACCTCAGAATATTTGTTTGTCAATGGGTTGGAAGTGTCAAAATTGTCTGGCGACTAAGGAAATATCTTCTAATAGGTACCCAAGTAACATAATGTAAAATTTAGCTTCTACAAAAAGACAAAACCTAAGTTTTAATTTATTAACCTTTGGTACCGGCTACCTGCCAAAGCCACTATGAGTCAAACTTCATAGTCTACCATCGCTTCTATCTATGTTGGGAGCATGTGCTGACAAACTTTTAGCTTTTACAAATGGAAATAGAATAGCTTAAGCAAAATATTGCTTACACTATCTTAAGATAACCCCAGTAATACAACAAAAGCAACACTTTATTCAAAATGTATACCTACCTACTTAATTATTTTTAAATTTATTTAGTTTAGCTATAAAAACATCGCGTCGTGTTTTCCATTGTCCGTCAAATAGATTCAAGCTAAATATTTATCAATTATTTCCAATGTACCCTCGTAAGTAAGTAAATAAGATTTTTTAAGGGGAAAAAGCAAGTGTTTATTAAATAATTAATGGGAAAGGTTGTATAATGGATTTAAATAAATATATCTACGTCCCACTTTCGCTGCTAGCAGCTATCTTGTTTTTGGAACTACTGCAGTGGCGTAACGTACGCCGACAAGACTTATTGAAAGCCATTTTTAATAGGTATATAATCCAGTCCATTCGAAAAAATTAATATTGTGACTTACACCAGGCGTTATCCATTAAAACATTATCAGTTTTTGGATGTACGATGTGGCAGCTGTGTTGCAATATTAAATTATAATTTTTTCCGAACAGAGCGATACAATAAAAAAATCATATTTCTTAATAAAAAAAAAGAGGAACGATTGTGGTATTTAAACTTTTTAATAATTTTTTAAATGGATTTTATAAATGGAGAACATTTTCAGTGCCGGATTAAGACTTCGTGATGCCCTAAGCACAAGACCCGTGTAGTGCCCTAGGCAAGAAATTTTTAAGGGCGATTGCAAAAAGTAACAAATTGAAGGACTTTATCTTACCCAAAATTTTGGAAGAGCGAAAAACAAAGGTCATCACCTTTTTCAAAAGCAAAAATACAACACTAAAACGAACGTTTCTTCCATTTTCTTTCTTTTCTACTTTTTCGTGTCCCCTTTGTGGTGCCCCCCAGAAAGTGATGCCCTAAGCAATTGCCTAATTTGCTTATAGGGTTAATCCGTAACTGAACATTTAAAGAATATTGTTTAATAATTTAAGATGAATGGAAGCAAAATTAACGAAGATACAGCAGTTTAAATAACCACGCCTCACCCGTAACTCTTTTGACGTAATATTTTAAAATGTTTTAGTGTTCAGAACTTTAAAGTGCTTTTTCCAAAGCTTGTGTTTTTAAACTCGATGCCCATCATAATTTCAAAACTACTGCACCGATCCTGTTGAAAGTTTTACCACTATTTCTTTACATAATGTTCGAGGTAACGCTGCGCATAACTTGTTTTTTGTCAATATTTCTTATTTTATAGAAAAAATACACCGCTTTTTACTTTAAATTGTTCCCAAATAGTAAAACATGGAAATTCTAAAGACCCTTCCAGTGCTACCTGGGAGAAACGATTATCCAAAGAACGAACTTAACTTAGTGAATTTCACATAATCCAGCACCGAGATATGATGGCCACCATATTTCACCATTTTTGGAGACGGTTCCAAATAATTGCTGCCATTAGTAGCATAGCTAGGCGTAGGCTCTGTAGGCGTGTAGGCGGTCGCTTACGACTTTGCCCCTGTGGAGGCCTCTCGGCTAGGAGAATTGGCAGTAAAGGTATGAAATGTACAGTAGCAAACGTGACTGAAGTATAGAAAGAATGTAGTTTATTAAAGGGTCATGTATTTTTGCTCCTCAACTTTAATCCTTAATCTCTCAATTCACTTACGCCAGTATTTTATTTGTATAAAAAATAAAAACGGTCTGTATTTTAAAATGAGGACCTTTTTTGTAGATCCTCAACTTTTATTTTTTTTGCTATCTTCATCGACAAAAGGGGATACCTACGACTTCGTCTACGCCTGTTTTTGCCTACGCTACGTCACTGGCGGCCATTGCCGTATTATTTTAAGTTTTGTAACAAAAATTGCACCAATATTCTTCCAATATTTTAATTTAATGTACCGTTGAGTTTAATCAAAGACAATTGTAGTTTCACTATAAAATTGTCTTTGGCTTAAAACAAAAGTTTGAATGTGTGTCGTCAAAAAAATCATAAAATTGTACATTTTTGAACACATATTATACCTACCCCCCTCCCCCACCTGTCAGTTTATTTTAATTGATTTGATTTATAAACTTGACAGCAGCGTCTACCGCCGCGAAACGGCAACGTCGACGTAACGTCAAGTTATTAAAACGCCAGTTAAACTTAGAAAATCAAAAACTATTAATTTGCCCAAGAAAACGACGGGAAATTGATTGATTTATCTAAATGATCAGATATCGGTTGTTTTGTATTTAAAAAATCCTTTCGTACGTCATTGCATTGGAATTGAAATACAGCTGGTAGCGAGATCAACAAAGATACCAGTAGGGCGGGGCAATGAAGGCTTAACCTGATCACAAACACCTGATTTCAGTAGCGTTACAATGATTATTTATGTCAAATTATTAGGAATTCGTTCTTAGAAGTTCACTTTGGGTTGCACTACCTTTTCCAGGTCATAAGTAACCTAATTAGTCAAATGTTAGGCCGCATTTAGCTTCACCCGTGATAAGAAGTAAGTTTGTGGCTTTTAGCATCGTCATCTGCTAGCTGTGGGAGATTTATTGCTTTTTTATAGGTACTTTCATGGCCAGTATAAATCCTCCACTCACAGTTCCCAACAGAAAAACTCGAGGTGCCGCACGTATGCATCCCTAGACGGTTCTACTAGAAAGGCTCCGAACTTCCCACTTTGTTCATTCTTTTATCCTTGGAGTTTCTAAAATGTGGTCCTGTCCTTAGAGGTCTTTTCTTGCCCCCCCAAATCTTCAAGTATTTAAGTCCTTTGTTACCAAACTCCCTCTTACCTCGCTTAAAACACCCACGGTATGTTGGTATTTATGTTTTTAGTCTTCGTGGATTGTCCAAAGATAAAAAAACTTTTAACAAGAAGCTTGAATTTGTTTTCCATGATCATCTTTTACTTACCTTCATACATTAAAATAATTGTTCCATGTTAAATAAAATATACCGTGTTATATAAAACCTGAATAAAAAGGTTTTAGGGTAAAAAACATCAACAGAATAAGTTTACTTTTAAAATAGGATTATTCCCTTATTTGGGTTATTAAATTATTAATAAGAATGGTTTTTGCAGTCAATCAAATACAAAGGGTAAATAAAGATTTTTTTAAAGTCAAACAACTTTTTTCATCACCTCTTTTCTACCCAATGACAATAATAAATGACATAATATGCAATACCTAAAAACGGCTTTAAAGAAGTACATAGTATGATACATTTTTGAAAAGGTTATTTTTTGACCATTTTAAAAGTGAAAAAATATACGGAGTATCCCTTTTTAAATTTGAAAAAATAAATAATTAAACAAAAATGCGTCACCCTAATAATATTATACAATGTTTTAAAAATATTCCACTTTTGTGAGAAACTATCTAAAATCAAAGATATATTTAAAATAGGCACTACAAACAACAAAATCGTTTGGTGTACACTTAGTGGCCTACACTGTATATACCAATTAGTGAATAAACCCTATTAACCCTTTAAGGGTTTTCTTAAAGATTTGTTAGCAATAGAATGTATTAAAATTTTGCAGGTAGCTGTAATAAAATTTTACCCGGCTCCCTGCTGGTTTTAGCAAGAAAATAAAACCCAGAATCAAGTTCAATTATTATTGTTAATAAATCACACATATTTTTAATTTATTATCTGATAATTTTAAAAATAATTAGAGGTAAAGTGTTACAAATTAATTATTTTATAATATTCATTACACCATAAGCCTAAGATAAGACAAAAGTACCCAAAAATTAACAAAATAAACAGGCCACCAAATTAAAATTTCTATATAGAATGCCTACGAATTAATGGCACTCGGAGAAACCACAGATTCTTTATGTTAAATAGTAAAAAAAACTTTTCCGTGACAGAAAAAATGTAACATTTTTTTTATCTCTATTAACAGGTATTAAAATGTGGCTTAAAAATCTTTTTTCCGTGGAAAAAAATAGTGTAATGTACACGGAAATTTTTTAGATTTTACCTCTTGGTTTATTGTCTCCCTTCTCATGGGAAAAATACAACATCGAGCAAGAATCTAAAGCTTTTTCCCTTGTATAATAAATAACTATTATGTGCTCTCTACTCTTAGACTAACCTTATTTTCTTTCTTTTCAGCAAGTCCCATTGACAGAAGATTTCAAACTTCACACAAGTTTCGCATGAAGTTCAATCCCCAGATACCGCCTGAGGAAATATTTCAACACGCAGAATTATCTTTGAACAGAAAGTCCCTACATCTAGATGACAATACAAACCCTTACGTAAGGGTAATGGTAGAAGACATTGTAAAACCTGGAAGAAAAGGAAAACATGGTCCATTAAAGAGGGTCATTGAAAGCAAACGAGTGGATGTAACCAAAAATTCCACGTTACGTTTGGATCTTACAGAAGCCGTCCAAAGATGGGTTAAAGAACCAAAAACGAACTATGGAGTTCTAGTATCTGTCGTGGATGAATCTAAAGGTCACCATTTACGATTAAAAGAGACATACACGAAGACCAAGATACTTGGACGAAAATCCAACCGATATTGTATACCTTCTCAGACGACAAACGAAACTCACAGTCAAGTCCAAAAGACTTGGCGAGAAATGTAAGAAGAAGTAAGCGAGCACCGAGGAAACACGGGAGAAGAAAAGACGAACATTCTCCCTGTAGAAGACACACGATGTACGTGGACTTCGACGAAGTTGGCTGGAGCGACTGGATAGTTGCGCCACCTGGGTACGACGCGTTTTATTGCCAAGGCGACTGCAAATTCCCCCTGGCTGATCATCTAAACACTACAAATCATGCAATAGTTCAAACGTTAATGAACTCCATGTCACCTACGACAGTACCAAAAGCATGTTGTGTGCCTACACAACTGACCTCGATATCTATGTTGTATTTGGACGTAGATAACAAGGTCGTACTGAAGAACTACAAAGGAAATGGTGGTGGTAGGGTGTGGGTGTCGGTAGTGATGTTTAGGTGATAACTTATGGGGGTGTCTTGGGGATATTTTTGATTTTTATCTTTGGAATAGAAAGTTTTTGTCACCATTGACAAATATTCTTGTTAAATTTTGTTTTTATGTGTTTAGGCTTGCAGCTCACCATTGATAAGGGACCAAATATAATTTTACACATTATACTTGGCTAAATTTTTAAAGAAATCCAAGGAACATTTTAGTTTGTGTTTTATTAAATGATTTGACAATTTCTTTTTATTTGATTAGGTCGAAAAATCCTGGTGAACTGAAAGTCTATTTTGGATTTTTAAAATAGGTCTTTAATTAGCAGAAATGTTAAATTAATTTAACTTTTAACCGTTAGATGGCAACCTTTAACCGCCTCGCAATTAAAGGTACAAAAAGCTGATTAAAGAGGCAGGTCCTCATCCTAGAACAATTTTAAAAATCCTAAAGGCAGTTTTTTTAACGTTTCTTTGTTTAATAGAGAGTTAATATTTACATTATTTATTGTATACGTTAAGTAAAAAAATTGAACCAACACCCCCAACAAAGCGTCTGTGATCAAATTTCGACGGACTCGATTTTCCGAGAATTCTGTGCGGAATACCCAGTGATGCCGTACTATCTTAAGGATAAAGTCTCTTAAGACTTTACACCTCAATTTACTTTAGACTTATAATTCTCGTCTGTGATTGTAACTTTAACAAAGTTGTATGTTAGGACATAAGTTATATACAATGTGTGACAAGTAGCTTTAAGTAGAGATTTTTTTGTGATATATCAGAAAAAAATTACCCTGAACAAAGGTAGGTGCATTAAGAGAAGTGAATTTTATTGTTAAATTATTTAAGAGAAATGTACAGGATGTGCAAAGAATATAAAGGTTAAAATTAAAAAAAAAGGTTTTTTCTTTACAAAACTTTAACGTCCACATTGTGGACACCCTGTACGTTTTATTTCTAATTTATTAAAATTAGAAACGGGATTTTCTCACTTATAAACTCTTTTTAAAGCAGATACGTCTGAAAATTTTATTTTATTTTTCGTTTCCTTGAATGTGACCAACTTTTGCTAAACCCTGTATAAAATATTTTTTTATTATTTTTGCATTATGCACAAGAAATCTCTAATCGAACGCTACTTATCCCAAGTTACCCATAAATTGTACATATTATTTTGAGCTTATTGACAGTTAATTTAGAGTTTTTGCATAGATACCGTTATAGCTTCTCGTTCCGTTAAACAAAAAACGATAATTGAAATCATTTTTAGATTGTTTACAAAAACAATTTAAAAAAAAAAGGTATACAGGCAGTATTTTAATTCCCATTTCCACGGCTTCTGCTTAAAAGACTTAGCCGTTTTAATGCGTATAATTGAAAGATACCTTATTACTAAGAATTACCTTTAGGTGGGTTTGTAATGTTACACAAAATTTTAAGGCAATTTATATATCAGTACAAAAAAAAATAAGTACGACATTTTAAGAAGTAGCCAAATATGTGCTGCATTTTGGCAACTCTGTCTTCTTTTTACCAAAAGGTTATTTTAAAGATCTCTTCCCATATAACATTTTTTGCCGGCAGGCATTGGCAAAGGTATCAAAAGACACCAAATGGGCAATTGGCCGTTCTTGGACCACGTGTTGCAGAAAATGCGATGGCATCCATCATTAATAAGTTATGATGAAAAAATGCGTTTAGGATGATGGCATCCATCATTAATAAGTTATGCTGAAAAAATGCATTTAGGATGATGGCATCCATCATTAAAAAGGTTTTGGCAAAAATATGCCTTTTAGATGATGGCATTACATTATTTTTTCCTAATGACAATAAAATGCATTTTTACCGTCCAGGGAACTAAAATGTGCATAAATAATGCACATGCATAATGTGTGTTTATGTACAGGTTGTCTCATATAAAATAAAATACTATAATTTTGAAAAAGCCATAAGAGATACAAAAAAAAGTTTAATGCAGAAGTTATTCAGTGAAATGTATTTTTTTAGTACTTTTATTGTATGTATATCTTATGGTTTTTCCAAAATTATAGCATTTAATTTTATATGGGACACCATGTACATAAACACACATTATGCATGTGCATTATTTATGCACATTTTAGTTCCCTGGACGGTAAAAATGCATTTTATTGTCATTAGGAAAAAATAATGTAATGCCATCATCTAAAAGGCATATTTTTGCCAAAACCTTTTAATGATGGATGCCATCATCCTAAATGCATTTTTTCAGCATAACTTATTAATGATGGATGCCATCGCATTTTTTCATCATAACTTATTAATGATGGATGCCATAACATTATCTGCAACACGTGGACCAATAACGGCCAATTGCCCATTTTGATGTCTTTTGATACCTTTTGCCAATGCCTTGCTGGCAAAAAATGTTATATGGGTTTCAACATCTTTTCATGTATCGTAACAATACAAATAACGATATCTTTGCGAAACTACTTAAAGTTAACCATAGATGGCTGTCTGCTACCACGTGGCGTGTACATGAACACATCAACACATCCGTGATTTGCGTGAAAGTATCTTAAAATAATTAAATTATATCGAAATTATTGGTTATTTTTCGAACTAAAATACAAAAAGAAACATGGTTTTTATATATTTCTACAATTTTTAACATAGAACGTTATTTTAGTTCTGAAAGATCTCCAATGTCGTTCGACCCAAATCTAATGCCTGGTACACATTAAAAGGGCATTGAATGGAGTATTAAAGTCGCTAGAGAAGTAACCGTTCTTAGCGGCCTTCTTGTTATTTTGATGTGTACATGGCTTTAAGAGTTTTAAACAAGTGTAATATATAAGTACCTGCAAGGATATAAAGGAATTATTTATTTTAAATAATAATATTAAAAATGTGCATATTGTACATAAAATTTTATGTAAATTATCAATTAGCTTTTTGTAAAATGT
>JACEGR010004795.1:27500-82196 GCA_014170235.1 Listronotus bonariensis | reverse complement strand
TATACTAGCTATGCTTCCCGGCTTCGCTCGGGAGTTGATATGAGACCCAAATAAAAATTTAATTAATTTTATAGCGTCAACAACACGTGGTTATTATGCTGTTAAAATGTAGCTTATATGACACGTTCGTAGATTTACCATAGCAGCGCCATCTATTGATTACTTACTCAACCCAGTCGAACAGACAAATAATTAGCAATAAATTAAAATTGCGACTATAATTTGAGATTTAAACTATCCTATCTCTCAAGTTGGATCGAACTGGTGAGAATTTTATTATAATCGGTTAAGTGGTTTAGAGTCCATTGAGGACAAACATTGTGACACGAGATTTATATATATTAAGATATATATATATATATATAGATGGCTCTGGCCGCTGAACTTACTCCCTTAGTTCCGACAGGGATTATGTTTATGTATGTATGTATGTATGTGTATATATATATATATATATATATATATATATATATATATATATATATATATATATATATATATATACAGCAGGTTGTTTATTGGGGAAACAGTCAGGTGTATTAGGGCTTAGAAAAACTCTTTTGAATCACCAAGCTTTCGAAATAATTTATTTCTTTTCAAGGCTACAATATGGAGACAAAGTTATTGATATTAATAATTTATAATGTAAAAATGATTATAAACTTACGTGTACAAGTGAGTTAGGAATATAAAAGCTTCAAAATAGTTTCCATGTGGACTTTTCCTTTCTATAGTAAATTATTTAAAGTTTTATAACCACATTTCAAATTAATTAACATGTGAACTTGAAATTTTATTAATAAAATATCAGGACCGTATTTAAAAAATGTAAGTAAGTGATGCTAGGGGATTTTCATTACGTTCTGCTTGGTTTATTAATGTAATTTAATATTTTATAATGTAAAGTTAATTATTTTTATCAAATTTTTAAAAATACAGGTCCGTATTAACATTAAACCCTAATGTGTGATATATCATTGAATTTGTATTAAAATGGGCTTTTAAATTTTGATATTAGAATATCAGGACCGTGTTTAAAAAATAAAGTTGATGATGGTCCTACGAAAACGAAACGTCGCAGTTCACAAATAACATACCACCATTGCAGTAAAATTTATTTTAAAATCTGATTTTAAATAAGACCAGGAAAAAAATAAAACAAATTTCTTATTTTTCGATTTTTCCGGATATCTCCGGAAATACTCGGAATTTTAAAACTTTCTAAACGGCATATTATTAGGCATATAAAACCTCAACTTTCTTCTCATTTAACCGACTTCGTATCTCTTACCATTTCCAAAATGCCCATACTGGCCCTCCTTATCTTGGACACGTTGTATATATATACATATATAACATTTATCTCTTATAGGTTTTTAAATATTTAAATTTTAATATCTGTTTTAAAGCGTACCCAGTATTAACACCTCCTTTTACAATAATATTTCAAATTACCAAATAAATATAATAATTAAGATAGATTTTATGATTTATACTATTCTTAATATACTTTTAAAGTGATAAACACAATTAACACATATTAATACCTACATATGTATGCATGTATGCTTATCACTAAAAATTTTATGTTTCTTTAAAAATATAATAATTATATAAGATTAAAACTCGTTTAAGCCTATTATTTCAACAAAATATAAATTTATTTTAAAATTTAAACATACTAAATTTGAAATAGTATGTTAACAAGAACGCTATAAATACAAAAGAATATTACCTCTTTTAAAAATATAGCTACAGTTTAGGGCTTTAAAAATTAAAAGAAACCAACAATGATATTACACCTGATAACCTAATGGCTTAATCCCCAAATAAACAAATTTAAAAAGTAAGAAGACAATTTAAAAGAATTTGGCTCTTTTAAAAAACCACACATTTTTTTACTGTGTTTATACTTTTAAAAATATATTAAAGTAAGTATAAATCATAAAAATACCTGAATTATTAGATTTAAAAATTAATTTAAAATATTATTGTAAAGTAAAAGAATGTGTTTATACGGGGTACGCCCAAAAACAAATATTAAAATTCAAATATTTAAAAACTATAAGAGATTAGATTCTACTTAAAAAAATAATTTAAGTTTGTTAATAGTATCAAGTGTCTAATTTTATTCGTTTTTGTGATATTTAATTTTTTCAAAATGCAGCGGTGCAATTAAATTAATTTTATTTTAACAATATAAACTCCTTAAACTTTAAAATTTGTTACAAGATTAGGAAAAGTATGCCTTATCATACGTAGGTCATATCAAGATCATAGATTATACAGGGTGATCAAAAATAATTTCAATTTTTAGAAAGTCAAATTGCAATATCTCTCTTATTTTAAATAGAAAACCCTGTATTTTTACACCACATGATGACAAACCAAATGCTCTTTTAAATGGTGTATAGGTTGCCTATACCTATCTTTTATACTTTTTAAGTAAATTCCGTTTTAACATATTTTTATTCCAAATGTCTATTTAAATGTAAGTAGGCTGTGATATAGATATGCCTATTTACTATGCCGTTATTGCAAAATGTAAATTTGTTGAAAAAAGCACAAAATTAAAAGATTGGTTATTCAGCTACAGACCGTGTCGAATATGGTGGGCACACCCTGTATAAATATATATATATATATATTATATATTATATATTATATATATATATATATATATATATATATATATATATATATATATTATTATATATTATATATTATATATATATTATATTATTATATATATATATATAAACAGTAGAGGGTAGTCTCGACTGACTTACATTGGCCAAACGTCGAGGGTACTTAAAGATAGAATTACGTCACATAAAAGTGATTGTAGAAACAATAAATTAACTTGTGCCTTAGCTCAACATACCGCTGAAACGGATCATGTTTTTAACTTTAATGAAACGAAAATTTTAAATACAGAGAAAAATACGCATAAAAGACTTTTCTTGGAGATGGTGGAAATACACCTTAACCAATATGCGTTAAATAAAAGAAAGGATATTAATGATCTTAGTTCTATTTATTCTAATATCCTACTAATTGATAACAACAAAAGAGGTTTCTTGTCTGAGTTGGAACACAGTGACGACACTATATAATTAACTAAATTAAATATTTATTTTAAAATAATGTTTAGAAAAACTTTAAAAATAAAAACAATCCCTTTTTAACATTAGAAAGTCTAACCTGCAATCTTTTAACTTTATCTTTATTAACATAACTAAATTAATTTTCACTAGTTTACATAATTTAAAAACATTATATATTATGCATAATATTTATATATGTAACACCTAATTGGATACTGTTATGAAGCGTTTTTCTCACTTTATGTCTATACAATATACAGTGGCTAGCAAAGACATAGGTAGTAACCACCTATACAAGTCCTTTAAAAAAATTTTAAAATTATTAATTTGTGTCAATACATCTTTCTTTTACAGCATGTTTGGGGATTCGGGTGACAGACGCAGCCCCATCATGTTGCACAAAAATCTTAAGGCTATAATTAAAGCACGACTGCTGGCTGCGGACTGCTCCTCGTCGCCTGAGTGACAGTCAGGCGCTGAGGGTTGATCTGTTTGCCGATGCTCCGCCGCTCCGTACCGGTTGGGTGACAGACGACTGGGGCGAGGTGGTGTAGTATCCACAGTTGTAATAAATAATTAAATATAATAAACTAATATAATTTTCTCGAATACTACGCCACTGGAATCTCGTCAAAGTACGAGAAGGACGACGCATGGTCAATGAAACCGATAAATGTCAATCAATTTTATCGACTCTCTTTCTCTTCGTCATTGTTGTAAATGGGAGGGAGTGAGATACACGCTTCAGGGACATTACCATTTTCGAGAAAGTAGTTAACAAAATGGCTACAACCCGTTCACATGTTAATTAATTTGAAATGTGGTTATAAAACTTTAAATAATTTACTATAGAAAGGAAAAGTCCACATGGAAACTATTTTGAAGCTTTTATATTCCTAACTCACTTGTACACGTAAGTTTATAATCATTTTTACATTATACATACGTGTACAAGTGAGTTAGGAATATAAAGCTTCAAAATAGTTTCCATGTGACTTTCCTTTCTATAGTAAATTATTTAAAGTTTTATAACCACATTTCAAATTAATTAACATGTGAACGGAGTTGTAACCATTTTGTTAACTACTTTCTCGAAAATGGTAATGTCCCTGAAGCGTGTATCTCACTCCCTCCCATTTACAACATGACGAAGAGAAGAGAGTCGATAAAATTGATTGACATTTATCGGTTTCATTGACCATCGTCGTCCTTCTCGTACTTTGACTAGATTCCAGTGGCGTAGTATTCGAGAAATATATTAGTTTATTATATTTGATTATTTATTACAACTGTGGATACTACACCACCTCGCCCCAGTCGTCTGTCACCAACCGGTACGGAGCGGCGGAGCATCGGCAAACAGATCAACCTCAGCGCCTGACTGTCACTCAGGCGACGATGGAGCAGTCCGCAGCCAGCAGTCGTGCATTATAGCCTTAAGATTCTGTGCAACATGATGGGGCTGCGTCTGTCACCCGATCCCCAAACATGCTGTAAAGAAAGATGTATTGACACAGATTAATAATTTTAAAATTTTTTAAAGGACTTGTATAGGTGGTTACTACCTATGTCTTTGCTAGCCACTGTATATTAGTATAGACATAAAGTGAGAAAAGCTTCATAACAGTATCCAATAGGTGTTACATATATAATTATTATGCATAATATATAATGTTTTTAAATTATGTAAACTAGTGAAAATGAATTTAGTTATGTTAATAAAGATAAAGTAAGATTGCAGGTTAGACTCTAATGTTAAAGGGGTTGTTTTTATTTTTAAAGTTTTTCTAAACATTATTTTAAAATAAATATTTAATTTAGTTAATTATATAGTGTCGTCACTGTGTTCCAACTCAGACAGAAACCTCTTTGTTGTTATCAGTAGTAGGATATTAGAATAAATAGAACTAAGATCATTAATATCCTTTCTATTTAACGCATATTGGTTAAGGTGCTATTCCACCATCTCCAAAAAGTCTTTTATGCGTATTTTCTCTGTATTTAAAATTTTCGTTTCATTAAAGTTAAAAGCATGATCCATTTCAGCATGTTGAGCTGAGGCACAAGTTAATTTATTGTTTCTACAATCACTTTTATGTGACGTAATTCTATCTTTAAGTACCCTCGACGTTTGACCAATGTAAGTCAGTCGAGACTACCCTCTACTGTCTTATATATATATATATATATATATATATATATATATATATATATATATATATATATATATATATATATATATATATATATATATATATATATATATATATATATATATATATATATATATAAATATATATATATATATATATATATATATATATATATAATATATATATATATATACAGGGTGGCCCACCATATTCGACACGGTCTGTAGCTGAATAACCAATCTTTTAATTTTGTGCTTTTTTCAACAAATTTACATTTTGCAATAACGGCTTAGTAAATAGGCATATCTATATCACAGCCTACTTACATTTAAATAGACATTTGGAATAAAAATATGTTAAAACGGAATTTACTTAAAAAGTATAAAAGATAGGTATAGGCAACCTATACACCATTTAAAAGAGCATTTGGTTTGTCATCATGTGGTGTAAAAAAATACAGGGTTTTCTATTTAAAATAAGAAAGATTTGACTTTCTAAAAATTGAAATTATTTTTTGATCACCCTGTATAATCTATGATTTTGATATGACCTACGTATGATAAGGCAGACTTTTCCTAATCTTGTAACAAATTTTAAAGTTTAAGGAGTTTATATTGTTAAAATAAAATTAATTTAATTGCACCGCTGCATTTTGAAAAAAAATGAAATATCACAAAAACGAATAAAATTAGGCACTTGATACTATTAACAAACTTAAATTATTTTTTAAGTAGAATCTAATCTCTTATAGTTTTTTAAATATTTGAATTTTAATATTTGTTTTTGGGCGTACCCCGTATAAACACATTCTTTTACTTTACAATAATATTTTAAATTAATTTTTAAATGTAATAATTCAGGTATTTTTATGATTTATACTTACTTTAATATATTTTTAAAAGTATAAACACAGTAAAAAAATGTGTGGTTTTTTAAAAGAGCCAAATTCTTTTAAATTGTCTTCTTACTTTTTAAATTTGTTTATTTGGGGATTAAGCCATTAGGTTATCAGGTGTAATATCATTGTTGGTTTCTTTTTAATTTTTTAAAGCCCCTAAACTGTACTATATTTTTAAAAGAGGTAATATTCTTTTGTATTTATAGCGTTCTTGTTAACATACTATTTCAAATTTAGTATGTTTAAATTTTAAAATAAATTTATATTTTGTTGAAATAATAGGCTTAAACGAGTTTTAATCTTATATAATTATTATATTTTTAAAGAAACATAAAATTTTTAGTGATAAGCATACGCATACATATGTAGGTATTAATATGTGTTTATCATTTTAAAAGTATATTAAGAATAGTATAAATCATAAAATCTATCTTAATTATTATATTTATTTGGTAATTTAAAATATTATTGTAAAAGGAGGTGTTAATACTGGGTACGCTTTAAAACGGATATTAAAATTTAAATATTTAAAAACCTATAAGAGATAAATGTTATATATGTATATATATACAACGTGTCCAAGATAAGGAGGGCCAGTATGGGCATTTTGGAAATGGTAAGAGATACGAAGTCGGTTAAATGAGAAGAAAGTTGAGGTTTTATATGCCTAATAATATGCCGTTTAGAAAGTTTTAAAATTCCGAGTATTTCCGGAGATATCCGGAAAAAATCGAAAAATAAGAAATTTGTTTTATTTTTTTCCTGGTCTTATTTAAAATCGGATTTTAAAATAAATTTTACTGCAATGGTGGTATGTTATTTGTGAACTGCGACGTTTCGTTTTCGTAGGACCATCATCAACTTTATTTTTTAAACACGGTCCTGATATTCTAATATCAAAATTTAAAAGCACATTTTAATACAAATTCAATGATATATCACACATTAGGGTTTAATGTTAATACGGACCTGTATTTTTAAAAATTTGATAAAAATAATTAACTTTACATTATAAAATATTAAATTACATTAATAAACCAAGCAGAACGTAATGAAAATCCCTAGCATCACTTACTTACATTTTTTAAATACGGTCCTGATATTTTATTAATAAAATTTTAAAGCCAATTTTATTTTAAATTTACATTATGATTTACCCGTAATACGACCCTGTATTTTTATAATTTGAAAAAATGGTAAGCTCTACATTTTAAAATAATACATAAATTTACTAAAAAATATTAACTAAAAAGTCTCAAGTAATAAATGTTTAAATGATTCACTTATAAAATAACAATTTTTACACGAAACTTGTTTCCGCTTTTTCTATTTAAGTTAATCTAACAAAGCAAGCATGTTTAATAATTTTTAACTGTAATTTATCTAAAATATCAAAAGAGCCCCTAAAAAGTAAATAATTAAGTTGGTAATAGATCATTTGTTTTCTTAAAATTGATGGTATGATGGTAAGTTCCTACATCTGTACAAATGATGAAATGAAAACAAATGATTAATTACCAACCTAAATATTTATTTTTAAGGCTTTTCTGATATTTTAGATAATTTACAGTTCAAAATTATTAAGTATGTTTTGCTTGTTGTTAGATTTACCCAAATAGAAAAAAACTAAAACAAGTTCCGCATAAAAGTTGTCATTTTATAAGCAAATTATTTAATCACTTATTATTTCTGTATTTTTAAGTTAATTTTTTTACTAAACCAATGTATTAGTTTAAAATGCAGTACTTACTATTTATACCGAATTCTGAGAAATACAGGGCTCTATTACAGTGTAACCATAATGTAAATTTTAAATAAAATTGGTTTTGAAATTTCAATATTTAAATATCAGGACCGTATTTAAAAATGTGAGTTAGTGATGTTAGGGGTTTTCAATAAGTTCTGCTTGCTTTATTAAAGTAATTTATTAACTTAAAATGTAGAGATAATTATTTTTATCAAATTTTTCAAAATACAGGTCCGTATTAGTATTAAACCCCAATGTGTGATACATAATTGAATTTGTATTAAAATAGGCTTTTAAATTTTGATACCAGAATATCAGGACCGTATTTAAAAAAAAGTTGATGATGGTGCTACGAAAACGAAACGTCGCAGTTCAAATAAAATACCACCATTAGATAGAGCAGAAAAAGTAACAATTATGACTGGTTTTAGGTTAGGTAAGTAAATAGGTATGTATCTAAAATAAATTAAATAGCTGATCTACCTATTAATAATTCTTAAAATGAAAGGCGATTAATTACATTGTATCATAGTATTTGTCACATTGACAATGATAGAATTATTTAAACATAATTGGAACCAAAATATTGTTTGTTTTTTTTACTTTTTACTGTTAATGAAAATATCAACATGCTGTTGATATCTCAACCAGCAATAATTGACGTATAGTGTATTATACATTTTTGATGTAGAATTTAACAAAGAGACAAAATGGTAATGGTAAACTATGCAGGGCGTTTTAATATAAAAAAACTAGTTGAAAATAAAATTCTGCTTTTCAGACAACTTGTATATTAACAACTATTCTCACGAAAATAAGTGTATTTAAATAAACATTTTTATTTTAAGTTTATATTCGTATCTAGTACAGGGGTAAAGTTATTTTGTGTATAAATAGAGTTGCGACACCTTGTATAAAAGGTGTTGAATTTTAATAAATCATTTTTTTCTGTTTGTTGTACCCTGTATATGTTAAGCGATAATAAAAATCCAATTACTGATTTGGCCCCTAGAGCATTCAAAAAAAAAGGAATATTATTGTTTAAAACAAAATGAGGGTGATGCAAATTTATAACTTGACACCCAGTACATATTTGTTTAGAAAAAAATAAAGCCCAGACAGAATCGTGTTATGCCTAAGTCATTATTTGTCGCCTTTGAGTGCTTGGATGTATACGTAAAAAAAAATATTATTAAGGATTAGAACGGTGCGATGCAAACTATTTAATCGCGAACAAATAGAATACTAAACGTATGTCCTTTAAGTGCACTATTAGCAAGGTGTACTTGTACAGCGTGTCCCATTTTGGTTGCAACTGCAGAGTCTCTCAGTTATTAATAAAAATAGAACTTTGAGGTTTTCGCAAACCTAACTACTTTTTCTATGAAACGAAAGTTGCCATAAACAACATAGCCCTCTTAGTTTCTGAGCTACAGGGCGATTTTAAAAATATTGCATTTTTAAGTACCCTTTGTTGATTTTTATAAGTTTGCCGACAAAATACGGGATAATTATTCCGTGTAATTTCTCAACGTATTACCTCAAATGGCTTTAGTTTGGCAGTTTGAAATCGCTGTAAAGCTTCATGCATCTTAAGTAGTTTTTGTTCTGTAGCTTGGGACGTAGGAGGAAAGCACTTCCAAAAGTGTCCTAGCAGTTCACATAATGCCAGGTATAAGTTTCGTACATCTTTTTCAACGTCTGAAGGCACCAATTCTATAAATAAAAATAAAGAAAAAATAAGGCATCAAGTTGACTTATGTATTTTTAACCATCACGTACTTAACTTTGTAGATAGTTAACTTATACTTGGCAAGTAGGTTTTTTAGAATATATAATCATTGTGTAATAAGTTTTTAAACCTCTTTAATTTTAATTCTTTGCGTGGTAGGTTTAAAACATCTGGTGTGTAGTAATAATGTATGACTTTTCGGCTAGTGTTCAACGTGTTTCCCATAGATCTTCTCATAAATGTTTGTTGCATTATCTGTTTCAAATTATTTAAGGTGGCAGTTTTACTTAATAAGCATACACACGGTGAGTCAGTGTGTATGCAAACGTGTGTATGCTGAACTGACGGCGCGTTTTAATGCAAATTCATAGTATCGGTCTTGCTTGGAGACTTGCCTTTGTACCTACCTTTGGATAGGATCTAAGGCAAGTCTCATCGTGAGTATGCCTATTTAGATTTACATTCGACGAGGGACCCCAATGTTTTGACGAGATAAAGAGTTTTGATTCTTGAAGTTGTTTCTGTCATTAGGCGGACTATTAATAATATTATTTATTATTATTGTTTCTGTAAATCATACTTTCTACAATTAAAGTTAGTTTTTGTCTTAATTTGAAAAACGTACAAATAAAAAAATAAATAAAATAAGACATCATGACTTTTTAACAAGGCTGATAAAGATCCTGATGTCTTAAACAAATTTTAAGAAAATTCAGGTTATTCGTTTTGAAAAAAAAAGGCAAAACACATCAAGTTTTTGCACATTTTTAACCGAATTCAAAAACGGGAAGGTTCTCAATTCGCTTGTATGTATTTTATTTGAAAGTGTGTACTTTCGCGGTGGTCTTACAAAAAATCAAGTCAGGATTGCGAGAAAGAAAAGTACTAGACTACTTTTTGTCTCTGCCCTACGTTGTTCGTGCGGCAAAGCAACCTCTAGCTAGGGAATATGCTCGATAATAAAGGAGCGCATTCAGAATCGACCACCTTGGGGCAAAACCAACCTTATCACCGAACTAAAAATGGTTCTAGTAGTGTTTTTAGAATACAGTAAGAATCAAAAGCACGTGTAATTTAATCTTTTGAAAGCGCTACAGACGGTCATGCAAAACTGTCACATTGGGGGGGTCCACGGTTAGTTCTGGTTAGTTTAATCTTTTTTTTAATTCGTCTTTTATTTCGCTTCAAACCAATCAAATTACACGTGCTTGTGCTTTTTACTAAAGTCCGTGTTTTTAGTGTATTTTAACCGATTCAATAATAATAATATTAAACTAAAAAGCAAAAAATAAACAGTTTTAAAAACAAATTAACCGACTTCAAAACATTAAAAAAAACAAAAAAAAAGAAGTCGGTAATAACCTATGTGCTAAAATACTCAACGTTAATATTTAAATAAACAAAATCTTTTAATACTTTAATACCATAATACGATATTACCCGACCTCTTTTCTTTACTTTTTAGTAAGTTTTATTAATGTTTTGAAGTCGGTTCAATTTTTTTTTCACTGTTTATTTGATATTTAATTATTATTATATGTTATTTATTGGTTTCCCAAATGTAGTAATTTTACAGTTGTTTGATACTTTATATCACCTTTTGAAATTAAAAATAATTTACTCTATTTAACAGAAAAAAAATTAGTAAAATATATAAATGACAATCTTATGGAAAAAAATTCATAATAGTGAGCATTTAGTTGTTATAGTCAATTAAAACCTTAAATATTTAGTCCAATTAAATAGAGCCTGAAATCACAATTTGGGGGAGTGAATGAATTTTTGACATAAGTTACTTTAAAGTGTCTACAAACAAAAAATATTTTAAAAAAATTTCAAGCCCCGGGGAAGAGTGGAAAAAAATAAATAAAGTGTTTTCTTGCAATTACTTTAAAACGGTTGGAGCTACAAAAAAAATTCTTAACAAAAGTTGTAACACTAAAAATAATAAATTAAAATGGTCTCTACCATTTTTCCCCAGATGACATTAGGGTTGCTAAAACTTAAGGGAAGATAATTTCAATTAAAAAAATATATAACTGTTTAACAAATTCATGAATTTGCATTTATTTTTGACATAATTACCCTTAGAGAGTATACAAACGAAGTGTAGAAGAGATTTTATTTCAACCCCCGTAGAGGGGTTAAAAAAATTTATGTGTTTTTTGGAATTATTTTAAAATGGTGAGAGTTAGAGAAAAAGTTTTTAACAAAAGCTGTACAGCTAAAAATTCTACATCAAAATGGTCCTTATCATTTTTTCTCCCGATGACATTAGGGTGGCTTAAACTTAAGGGATGATAATTTTAATTAAAAAATTATAACTATTTAAAAACTTCATGTATTTGCATTTTTTTTGGCATAATTAACTTTAGAGTGTCCGAAAACGAAGTGAAGAAGATATTTTTTTCAACCCCTCTGGAAAGGGGTTGAAAAAGGGTAATAATTGTGTTTTATTGGAATTATTTTAAAACGGTTGGAGATAGAAAAAAAGTTCTTGACGAAAGTTTTAGAGGTAAAAATTCTACATCGAAACATTTCTCATCATTTTTTCCTTAGATGACATAAGGGTGGATAAAACTTAAGGGTGGTAATTTTAATTAAAAAAACATATAAGTACATATTACATATTTAACAAATTCATGTATTTGCATTTTTTTTTTGTCATTATTACCTATAAAGTGTCTATAAACGAAGTATACAAGAGTTTTTGTTTTAACCCCCGAAAAGGGGTTGAAAAAAATAAGATGTTTTCTTGGAACTACTTTAAAACAATTACGTTAGAGAAAAAAATTCCTAACAAAAGTTTTAAAACTAAAAATTTTACATCGAAATGGTTTCCATCATTTTTCCCCAGATGACACCATTTATTTCCAATTTGACTTTTAACAAAAGTTTTGGATATTGTCAATGTATAATAAATTACAAATTAAAATATATATGTATATACATATACATACATATACACAAATACATTAGTAGACATTCATAAATCTTGGGAAACGAAAAATACTAGTTATATAAAATAAATACATTAAAATATAAATAAAACAACACAAATATAAAATATAAAACTTAAAATTAAAAATTGACACAAAAACAAAAACAAGTAAGCACCTTCGTGCCTTTGTCAACTAAAAAAGTAACAAAAAGATATATACATACATAAAATATCAGTCTCATCAGCTGAGTAGGCCAAAGATACACTACCAAAAAAATTAAAAACGGCAATCAAGAAACTCGGCTATGGAGTAAAAAGATTTATTCAGCAACATTTGTTTTACCACTGCTTTAAACTTTCTAACATTATTTATATCCTTAACGTGCAAAGGCAGCTTATTAAAAATTTAATAGGTAGCACCATTGGACTCCTACTTACTGCTGTCAATCTGTGATGTGGAATATCCAGATTGCAGGTCTTTCTAAGTTGATACTGTTCACTTAACTCCCGAGGTCGTGCACATGGTTTTATTTTGGTTTGTGCGTATATTAAAGAATTCAAGATAAAAAGAGAGGGAAAAGTTAAGATCCCAAGCTGTGTGAAAAGTTCACGACATGAGAAAGTGCATCTTTTAAATGTCATAGTTCTTATTATCTTTTTCTGCTGAATAAAAATTTCATTTGCTCTGCTACAACTTCCCCAAGCTAAGACACCGTAACTCAGACATGATTGTACATAAGCGAAGTAATACATTTTTAAGAGACTAATATCTATTTTAGAACGCAGTTGCCATAAAACAAAACAAGATACAGACAGTTTTTTAGGATATGATCGACTTGATGGTTCCAGGATAGCCTAGAGTCAATATACACTCCAAGAAATTTGGCAACTTTATTCTGTTCTATAGTTTGACCATTTAATCTAACCAAAAGACTTTTATTTAAATCTCTTAAACTAAAACAGATCAGCTCGGTCTTTTTTCATTTAAAACTAAACCATTCGCAATACAATAGTTCTGAACTGAGGAAACAGCATTACAGGCATTTTTACTTAAATTTTCAAATGATTTTCCGGAACAAACAACAGCTGTATCATCTGCAAAAAGTGAAATATAATGACCATCAAAGCCATTCGACGCAATATCGTTAATAAATATTAAAAATAACAATGGCCCAAGTATACTGCCCTGAGGTACTCCACTTGTCACCATTCTCTTAGAAGAGCAAAAATTATCCCTAAGGTCCTTTAGAATCACCTGTTGCATACGACTGCTCAGAAACTCTTTCAACCAATTAAGAGCATTTCCACGAATACCATATTTTTCCAACTTATCAAGCAGTAAATCAATATTAATAACATCAAAGGCACGCTTAAGATCAAAAAACAAACAGGCCGTGTTATTGTTTTTATCGAGGTTCTCCAAAATCTTATTGTAAAGTGCAACAATTGCATCTTGGGTTGACAAATCATCACGAAAACCAAACTGTTGTTTAATGAAAAAGTCTTTTTGTTTTAAAAAAGTTATCAGCCTTATGTAAAAAGCTCTCTCAAATGCCTTAGAAAATACTGACAAAAATGCTATGCCACGATAGTTAGAAATATCATGTTTGTCCCCTTTCTTATAAATGGGTCGGACTAAAGTATTTTTTAAAATACTTGGAAATGAACCTTCTGAAAATGAAACATTTATTAAAGTTGTAAGAGGCGCCACAATATAGTTAATAATATTTTTTAAGAGACAGCAAGGGATACCATCAAACCCCGAGGAAGGTTTTTAGAAACATGAAGGATAACTTCATACATTTCACTCTCATTGTATGGAATTAAAAACAATGAGTCACAATCACTCTTATTATTAGATGATAAGGGTGTACTGCAATTATTCTTAAAATTACATGCTAATTCATTGACAGAATCAATAAAATAGTCATTGAACACCTCTGCGGTCGATTTTAGATCAAATATTTTACATTCATTATTATTACCATGCTCATCCTTATTAATCTTAACAAAATACTCCGGTAGGACAGAAACATTATTTACACTTCGTTCGTTTTTTATGATACTCCATGCCGTACGAGATTTATTATTAGAGTTTAGAAACAAATTATCTTGATATTTTCTTTTTGCCAAATTTATATTTCTATAATGTTGCTTTTTAAGTTCTCTATAATTATTTCGCATAGGCGGATCCTCAGAATGTTTAACCAATCGATGCAGTTCTCTGAGTACTCTACCTTCCTCAATAATTTTATTAGTCAACCAGGGCTTTTTATTTACCGTTTGTTTTATATGTACTTTTTCAAAAGGAAAACAGTATTTAATATTCTCTTGAATACAATTGAAGAATAGATCAAATTTATGATTAAGATTGCCTGGTTTCAACAAGAAAGACCAGTTGACTTTTGCCATTTCCAATTTAAAAAAATTAACATTATTTTCACGGTGAAAAAATTGCTTAAAAGTAGAAGTTGTATTAAGCTTTGTTTGTAATACTTTAAAAGAAACTTCTAGCATAAAGTGGTCCGAAAGATCAGAATATATAACTCGAGAGCTAAGTGAAGTAAGTGGGATATTTACAAATATATTGTCAATCGTTGACTTACTATTATTGTAAATCCGAGTAAATTCAAATATCGATTTGTGTAGACCATATGACAAAAACATATTTTCGACTGATGCCGCATTTTTATTGCCACTTTCATGAAATTTTACATTAAAATCACCACAGACAATAGAAGTGGCATTTAACTTTAAAGATGATGATAATAAATCCCATAACGAGTTAAGGAAAATGTCAAGATCTCCTGTAGGTGATCGATAAATGGAGTAAATTAATAAGTTCATCTTATCTAAGATTATTTCACACATACAAAATTCAAAATGTTGTTCGATATTTTGATTTACAAATCTATTATTCATTTTAAATTTTAAATTATTAAGCACAAAAATTGCAACACCCCTCCCCTTAAGTTAGTTCTAGAAAAACTGCCAGCCAACTGATAAGACTGTAAATTAATTCAGAGTATTTCATCCTGGTTACACCAAGATTCCGTTAAACAGACAACATCCGGGAGATCCAAGGAGTGGAGGAGCAGTTCTAGCCTATCACTTTTATTCCTTAAGCTTCCCATATTGATATGGCAAACTCGATAGTTCTTATTACTATTTGTTACGATTCTGTCAGATTCCACTGCGATAGACGTGGGTATAAAAAGACTGCGACTCAGCGGTAGGACTGTTGAGCATCCCATGCTCACCCCCATCCCAAGAGCTACATTCCCAGAAACTACCCCATCATTAGTTGAATCGGTGTCACTGACCTCTAAGTTATTATCTGATTGATATGAAATCAAGTTTTGACTTGTTGCAGAGTTTTTTTGTTCTAAAGTTAGAGTATGGATATTATTAAAATTTTTAGACTCTCTTCCACTACCCTGGTACACACCTTCTTCAGAAAACGAATTACATAATTTAATAGACTTAAGAACTATTTTATTATCTTTGGTAATGCGAACAAATCTAGCCAATTGTTTACATACATTATTTTTATTTAAACGATACCTTCCATTATTTTTATAATTATTTAAAACTCGAATGGATATATTTATATTAAATGGCTTTAACAAAAACTTGCTCAAACAGTTCAAAAAAAAGTTATAAGATGTATTTTGACTAACATGATCATAACTTAAAGAAAAAATAAGGTTTGTAAATCTGCCTACAGAAAATAAATTATATAAGTGATCCGTCTTAAAACTGGGCATTTTATTTAAATCTAGAAAAACAACAACACAGTCACAAGTCGAATAAACTCTAGTTACATTAAAAATGTCATTGCTAAGTTCTTTAGTATCCGCTCCACTCTTAATCCATCCCTCAACGGCAAACTGGTCACTGTTAAGGTATTTACTCAAAATCTGTGAGCAGTTACGACCAGAATGGTCGCCATATATCAGCACTTTTTTTTATTGTGTTTTGCATATGAATGACTTACCCCACTTTTAATAGTATTTTGAAGCTGATCAATAGTGTCTATTTTTATTGGCTGATTTGCCAGTTTTTCAGTTGCTGCACGGGTATTATTGGGTTGGTTTGGGATTGAATCTTTATTTTTGATGTCTTTGCTTTTAAAGTTCTTTTTATTTTTAGTGATTTTACCACCTAAACTATTAACCGAACCGCAAATATTTATTTCATTAGGATTGCTAAAACTTAAGGGATGATAATTTCAATTAAAAAAATCATAACTATTTAACAACTTCATGTATTTTCATTTTTTCTTGACATAATTAACTTTAGAGTGTCCAAAAACGAATTGAAGGTATTTTTGTTTCCACCCCTCTAGAAAAAGGGGTTAAAAAAGGTAATAGTTGTGTTTTATTGGAATCATTTTAAAACGGTTGGAGATAGAAAAAAGTTCTTTAAAAAAAAATGTAGAGCTAAAAATTCTACATTGAAATGGTCCCCATCATTTTTCCTTTAATGACATAAAAGTGGATAAAACTTAAGGAATGATAATTTTAATTAAAAAAATTATAACTATTTAACAAATTCATGTATTTGCATTTCTTTGACATAGTTAACTCTAAAGTGTCTATAAACAAAAAATAAATTTGATTTTGTTTTAACCCCCGGAAAGTGGTTGAAAAAAAAATAAGTTAAGTGTTTTTTGGAATAACTTTAAAACGGTTGAAGTAAGAGAAAAAGAATTCTTTACAAAAGTTGCAAAAATTACATCGAACTGGTTCTCATCATTTTTTTTGCAGATGACATTAGGGTTGCTAACACTTAAGGGATGATAATTTTGTTTAAAAGAAATTATAACTATGTAACAAATTCATTTATTTGCATTTCTTTTTGGCATAATTAACTTTAGAGTGTCTTAAAGCGAAGTGTAGAAGATATTTTGTTTCAACCTCCCTGGAAAGGGGTTGAAAAAAAATAAAAAGTTGCTTTCTTGGAATTAATTTAAAACGGTTGAAGTTGAAGAAAGAAAATGGTATTTTGACAATAGAAAAATGGTAGATTTTTCTTAAATGGCTTAAAACAATGAAATTTTCGAACAACCAAAAAAAGGGCTCTACCGCAAAACAAGTTAAAAAGTGTTTATGTTGTTAGTGTTTAGTGTAAGACGATTATTATTTAAATTCTTATTCTATTTTCTATTGCTGTATTATTAAAAAACTTAGTTTAGGATTAGTTAAACTCAACTGGGGGTTGAACCTACCCATTTAAAATATATTGCTGTCAAGTATATGCCTTCTTGACTTCATTTGTAGACACTTTTATGTTAATTATATACATATATATAAAAAAATAAAAACACATGATTTTTTTAAATAGTTAAATATTTTTTTTTAATTATAATCCCTTAATGTAAAATTTTTAGCCATAAAACTTTTGTCAAAAACTTTATTCTCTAGCTCCAACCGTTTTAAAGTAATTTTAAGAAAACACTTTTTATTTTCTTTTTCAACCCCTTTTCGAGGGGTTAAAACAAAATCTTTTTATACTTTATTTATAGACACTTACAAAAATTAAGTATATCAAAAAATTGCAAATACATATATGAATTTGTTAAATACTTATGATACTTTTTTTATAGTTACCCTAACATCAAATGGAGCAAAAATTATGAGAACCATTTTGATGAAAAATTTTTAGCTCAACAACTTTGTAAGAAACTATTTTCTCTTACTCCAACCGTTTTAAAATAATTCCAATAAAACACATAAAACAATTTTTTAACCCCCTTCCAGGGGGTTGAAACCAAATATCTTCCACACTTTGCTTTTAAGACACTCTAAAGTTAATCATGTCAAAAAGAAATGCAAATACATAAAGTTGTTAAATAGTTATTTTTTAAAAATTGAAATTATCATCCCTTAAGTTTTAGCAACCCTAATGTCATCTGGGGAAAAATGATGGGTACCATTTGGATGTAAAATTTTTAGTTCTAAAACTTTTGTTGGGATTTTTTTCTCTAACATCAACCGTTATATTTTTTTAATTGAAATTATCATCCCTTAAGTTTTAGCAACCCTAATGTCATCTGGGGAAAAAATGATAGAGACCATTTTGATTTATATTTTTAGTTTTACAACTTTTGTAAAGAATTTTTTGTAGCTTCAACCGTTTTAAAGTAATTGCAAAAAACACTTTATTTTTGTTTTCAACCCTTTTCCGGGGGTTGAATTTTTTTTAGTTTAAGTGTCTACAAACAAAAAATATATTTAAAAAAAATAGTTTTAGCAACCCTAATGTCACCTGGGGAAAAATGATGGGTACCATTTCGATGTAAAATTTTTAGTTCTAAAACTTTTGTTAGGATTTTTTTTCTATTATCAACCGTTTTAAAGTAATTCCAAGAAAGCACATTTTTAACCTCTTTTCGGGGGTTAAAACAAAAACTTTTGTATACTTTGTTTATAGATACTTTATAGGTAATTATGACAAAAAAATGCAAATACATGAATTTGTTAAATATGTAGTTATATATTTTTTTAATTAAAATTCTCATCCCTTAAGTTTTATCCACCCTTATGTCATCTAAGGAAAAAATGATAAGGAATGTTTCGATGTAGAATTTTTAGCTCTAAAACTTTTGTCAAGAACTTTTTTCTATCTCCAACCGTTTTAAAATAATTACAATAAAACACAATTATTTCCTTTTTTCAGCCCCTTTTCAGAGGGATTGAAACAAAATATCCTCTTTACTTCGTTTTCGGACACTCTAAAGTTAATTATGTCAAAAAGAAATGTAAATACATGAAGTTGTGAAATAGTTTTCATTTTTTTAATTAAAATTATCATCCCTTAAGTTTAAGCCACCCTAATGTCATCTGGAGAAAAAATGATAAGGACCCTTTTAATGTAGAATTTTTAGCTCTACAGCTTTTGTAAAAACTTTTTTCTCTAACTTTCACCATTTTAAAATAATTCCAAAAACACATTAATTTTTTTAACTCCTCTCCGGGGGTTGAAACAAAATCTCTTCTACACTTCGTTTGTAGACACTCCAAGGGTAATTATGTCAAAAATAAATGCAAGTTCATGAATATGTTAAACAGTTATAATTTTTTTTTAATGAAATTATCATCCCTTAAGTTTAAGCCACCCTAATGTCATCTGGGGAAAAATGATAAGGACCCTTTTAATGTAGAATTTTTAGCTCTACAGCTTTTGTAAAAACTTTTTCTCTAACTTTCACCATTTTAAAATAATTCCAAAAACACATTAATTTTTTTAACTCCTCTCCGGGGGTTGAAACAAAATCTCTTCTACACTTCGTTTGTAGACACTCCAAGGGTAATTATGTCAAAAATAAATGCAAGTTCATGAATATGTTAAACAGTTATAATTTTTTTAATGAAATTATCATCCCTTAAGTTTTAGCAACCCTAATGTCATCTGGGGAAAAAATGATAAAGACCATTTTGATTTATTATTTTTAGTGTTACAACTTTTGTTAAGATTTTTTTCTAGCTCCAACCGTTTTAAAGTAATTGCAAGAAAACACTTTATTTTTTTTATCCTTTTCCAAAAGCCTGAATTTTTTAAAAATATTTTTTGTTTGTAGACACTTAAAATTAACTTTTTAGTTTTACAACTTTTGTAAAGAATTCTTTTTCTCTTACTTCAACCGTTTTAAAGTTATTCCAAAAAACACTTAACTTATTTTTTTCAACCACTTTCCGGGGGCTAAAACAAAATCTACTTTATTTTTCGTTTATAGACACTTTAGAGTTAACTATGTCAAAAAATGCAAATACATGAATATGTTAAATAGTTATAATTTTTTAATTAAAATTATCATCCCTTAAGTTTTATCAACCCTTATGTCATTAAAGGAAAAAATGATGGGACCATTTCAATGTAGAATTTTTAGCTCTACATTTTTTTTAAAGAACTTTTTTCTATCTCCAACTGTTTTAAAATGATTCCAATAAAACACAATTATTACCTTTTTTAGCCCCTTTCTAGAGGGGTGGAAACAAAATATCTTTTTAATTCGTTTTTGGACACTATAAAGTTAATTATGTCAAGAAAAAATGCAAATACAAGAAAACATCTTATTTTTTTCAACCCCTTTTCGGGGGTTAAAACAAAAACTCTTGTATACTTCGTTTATAGACACTTTATAGGTAATAATGACAAAAAAAAATGCAAATACATGAATTTGTTAAATATGTAGTTATATGTTTTTTTAATTAAAATATCCATCCCCTAAGTTTTATCCACCCTTATGTCATCTAAGGATAAAATGATGAGAAATGTTTCGATGTAAAATTTTTAGCTCTAAAACTTTCGTTAAGAACTTTTTTTATCTCCAACCGTTTTAAAATAATTCCAATAAAACACAATTATTACCCTTTTTCAACCCCTTTCCGGAGGGGTTGAAACAAAATATCTTCTTCACTTCGTTTTCGGACACTCTAAAGTTAATTATGTCAAAAAAAAAAATGCAAATACATGAAGTTTTTAAATAGTTATAATTTTTTTAATTAAAATTATCATCACTTAAGTTTAAGCCACCCTAATGTCATCTGGAGAAAAAATGATAAGGACCATTTTGATGTAGAATTTTTAGCTGTACAGCTTTTGTTAAAAACTTTTTTCTCTAACTCTCACCATTTTAAAATAATTCCAAAAACACATAAATTTTTTTAACCCCTCTCCGGGGGTTGAAACAAAATCTCTTCTACACTTCGTTTGTAGACTCTCTAAGGGTAATTATGTCAAAAATAAATGCAAATTCATGATTTTGTTAAACAGTTATATTTTTTTAATTGAAATTATCATCCCTTAAGTTTTAGCAACCCTAATGTCATCAGGGGAAAAAAGTGGTAGAGACCATTTTAATTTATTATTTTTAGTGTTACAACTTTTGTTAAGATTTTTTTTTGTAGCTCCAACCGTTTTAAAGTAATTGCAAGAAAACACTTTATTTATTTTTTCCACCCTTGAAATTTTTTTTATTATTTTTTGTTTGTAGACACTTTAAAGTAACTTATGTCAAAAATTCATTCACTCCCCCAAAATTGTGATTTCAGGCTCTATTTAATTGGACTAATTGTTCTCTCAGGAAATTTAAATCTAGAGTCTCTGGTATTTCTGACTAAACACAAATCTTCAATTAGCTCTCTTTTCTTTGGCTTGGCTGCAAACTTTTGTGTCAGGTCCATTAATCTTTGTTCAATAGGCTGTATTTCGGTTTTCTGATAAAGGAGTTGGTTGCTGGGATTGTGCAGTGGGTTTTCTGGATGGCGCATCTTTGTTATTGCTCTTAAGGCTGATCTTTCAGCTACACTTAGACTTTTGAGGACTGATGGTCTAGCATTACATAACAACACATGCGCATATTCCAGTACTGGTCTACAGATCGATTTGTAGATTTTTACTGCTGTTTTTATGTTGATTCCTTCATTTTTAAAGGTTAAGGACCTAAAATACTTTGCACGTGTTATGACTTTGTTTTTCGTGATGGAGGTGTGACTTTTAAAATTTAACTTTGAGTCAAGCTGGATGCCCGAATATTTTGCAGTGACTTTAGGTCTTACTGGCTGATTACAGAGTGTTACATGCGGAGAATTATCTGTAACTTTATGGTTAAAAAGAAGAAGTTGTGATTTTGTTGGATTTGCCTCCAGTCTCCATTTTTAAACCATTCTTCAACTGATAATATTGAACTTCAACTGATAATATTGATACTGTAGCGTTTCTATAGTTCTGCTTGTCGTTGAGTTATGTGAAATTATAGCCGTATCATCTGTAACTGTAACAGGTATGAATGATTTCTAATATAGTTGTTACCCAGTGTCAAGTCATAGCAATAGATATTGTATAGGAGGGGCGAGAGAGGGGAACCCTGGGGTACACCCTGTTTTGGTGAAAAGTCTTCAGATAGGGTATTATTAATTTTTATCCTTAATCTTCTGGAGTTTAAAAATTCTTTAATTAAATAAACAAGATACTTTGGCACCTCAAGTTTGTGTAGTTTGTAAATAAGTCCCTCATGCCAAACGCTGTCAAATGCTTTTTTGATGTCTAGAAAAAGCGCTGCAGATTTTAAGTTTTGATGTTTAGCTGTTTGTACACTGGAACAGAGAATAGATAGTGGGTGAATTGTAGAACATCCTTCACAAAATCCAAGCTGCTGTCTAGGAATCTTATTTTGTATAGCCGTAAGCAGTCTGTTTCGTATGATTTTTTCAAACAACTTTCCTAGAACCGGCAGTAAAGTGATTGGTCTGTAATTTTGAGGTAGTTTATGGTCACTGTTAGCTTTAGGGATATTAATTATTGTTCCTTCTTTCCAGATGTTTAAAAATATGCAGTTATTTAGACAGTATTCCATTATATTGATTAAATGTTTGTGAATCTTTACCGAAAGCTGTTTAATTATTTGCCAAGGTATATTGTCAGAACCTGGAGCACTGTTTTTTTGCAAGTGCAGTATCGTATAATATTCATCTGGATCTATGACAATATTTGGCCTTTCATCTTGAATTTGAAGGTAGTTTCGGTGCCACTGTTGAATAAAGTTTTTGTGTTCTGTGTCGAAGTAGGGAAAGTTTGATTCACTGAAGTGTTTTCTGTAGTAATCTCGGCTTTTTCGTTGTCGGTGCTATAAATGTTACCATTAACCTCCAATTCCGGCACCGCTGGTGTTGTTTTGTAGCGAGAGAGTTTTTTAATTTTTATGTAAAAATTCCTACCATGTTCTTCATTAATTTCTTTACATGTATTAAGCCAGGTGTGTTTTTATACTCAAAAATTAGTTTTTGAATGTTTTTATTAAATACATTTATTTTTGCCTTTGTTTCGGGATCAGGTGCTGCATAATATTCTCGATACATACGTCTTTTTTGTTTTATTAAGGCAATGATATATCGTGGCAAGGGGTAAGAAAACTGGTTCTGGTTAAACTTCGGTGTATGCTGCTCAATTGTAGACTGAATTTTTGTAATTAGTTGCTTAATGTATTCTTCGCTTATAGTATGTCCATGTGCTTCAATATATGATTCCAGTTCAAAGTTTATTCTTTCTGTATTTGATTTAGAGTAATTCCACTTGGATTGTATTGGATCTGCATGCTTATTATGTGTTTCTAACTCAAACTGGATAAAGAGGTCGTCAGAGCCAATGTCTGGAATTAGTTTAATATTTTTGATGCTGTTTTTAAAGTTTGTTGTATATACAAGTGCATCTGGAGTAGTGTTTGCTGCGGGATAAGTAGGTTGAGTGATTGCCTTTTCAAAGCTACTGTTTTTTAAAAGTTCCGATAATTGTTTATCTTTCCGCTTGTTAAAATTCCAATCGCCAATGATTATCGCATATTTGTAAAGTGAAGCCTTGATAAAAATACTTTCCTCAATTTTTGATGATGGATGAATGTAAATTAGAAAAATGTGAATTTTGTCATCTAGGTATGGTATACTACAGTGCATGCATTCGTTGAGAAGATTATTAATAATTGGAGGATTTTCTTTTTGAGACTTATTTTTGTACTTGCCTGTACCATGCTGCCCCCTCTTGTGTAATTTGTAATTGGGTTTCCAAATTTTTGAAAGGTCTTCCAGTTCTTAAACTTTATGCCGGTCTCAGTTTTATTTTTTGTTTCGACTAGTAAACTTAAGTCAATGTTGTGGTTTTCAATAAAATTGTATAGTTGAAGTTTTCTACTTGAGTATCCGTTAATATTACTATATAAAATATTAAATGACATGATGCTGGATATTATTTTCGCTGTTTACAGGTTCTGTAGGTGATATACTATTTGGTACTTGAAGGTCAAACATAAGAATATAGATTCTGTTTCCTGAAAATACAACTGTTGTATCTATATTGTAGTTTTGGATAAATCTAGTTCTTAGTTTTTGTAGTAGTTCTTCTCGGTTTACATTCTTGGGTTTGTTTAATTTATTGACGTATGTGTTTATAATTAAGTCGTGAATTGTAATACTGAAATGTATTCTGTTTTGTTTCGGTTTTTTCGGGTGAAATCTCTGTACTTTTTTTGTTTAGTGTACGTATTTTTGCGTTTGGAATGCCTTCAATAGGTTTTGTTGGCCTTTTTGGACATTTGAATGACCAAGCACGGTGATCCCCTGCTCCACATGCCAAGCACTTTGCAGGTAATTAGGTTGAACATTTTTCAGTTGAATGTTTGCATTTACACTTTTCACAGGTGAGCTGATTGTTGCAATTCTCAGTTGTGTGTGTAAACTGACTACATTTTTTGCATGGAATAGGTGTGGGTGGTGGAGGGGTGCTGGGGTAAACTGCATAGTGTCGATTTTTGAAAAATAAGCCATTGTTGATTAAGTTTTCAAAAGATTTTTGGCATGATGTGATAATGCGGATTAACGAAGTTTGTTGGCCTGTGGATCTTGAGATTATTCTTTTACAGTATCTATGCACCATGGAGAGATTATCTAAATGTTGACTGATTTCTTCATCTTTAATATATTTTTCAACACTGGCTATTACTACAGAAAACGAGGCTTCTGGTTCTCTGCGGTCTTTCGTGGTATATGGTTTTGTTTCTTTGTAGTTTGTAATTAATTTATTACCAGCTAATTTTGCTAGTTTGCCTAAAAGAGTG
The DNA here is from genome assembly GCA_014170235.1 of Listronotus bonariensis. Classification (NCBI taxonomy): domain Eukaryota; kingdom Metazoa; phylum Arthropoda; class Insecta; order Coleoptera; family Curculionidae; genus Listronotus; species Listronotus bonariensis. Next base: position 57,008 of record JACEGR010004795.1, on the reverse strand, counting down.
TATTTATCAGTGTTTCACTTAAGTAAAAAACCTTTCTTTGTTTTTAAAATCGTGTCTTTATTATTAGGACATTCCTTCTCCCAGATATTTGATATATCAATTCTATTTAGATTATCGGTGGTATTAATGTAAAAAAGATGATTGTATTCTTTGTGTACTATTTCTTGCATTTTTGGAGAATGTTGTTTGTATACAAATTTTTTATGGGCGTTTGAATTTCCTGCCTTATCAGTAGCATTGTTCGTTTGACTGGTGGTTTCGGCGTTGTCACGTTGACTATTTCCGCCTATAATTTTTGTTATATCCTCTGTGCTAAGGAAATTTCGGTCGTTCTTCTTTCTTTTTCTCTTCCGATATTCCGTTATGAGCCATTCCATGTCGCTGCCATCTTCCTTTTCACTTTCACTCATTTTAAAAAGTTCAAAAGCACAGTACAACTTGAATTTACGGTGATAACTGTTAAGCACGTCTGTCGCTGACGAAAGTCCGCGCCGAACTCGTTTATTTGATAAAAATTCTAATTATATAAAGTGTTTCAAAAAGCTGAAACGATATAAATATATCTTTTTAATTTAAGTATGACAAATGTTGTTTATAGTCAAAGAATTCTGAGAAGGTTTTCTCTCTTTACCCGATTAGTTGCTTTATTCAATGCTATTATAAGCTGTAGAGGAAAGAAATTAAACTTTCGTATTTCGTGCAAACCTTAAATCACATCTAAAATTCGTAGCAGAGCGCTTTCGGTAAAACCATTATTAGTGCTACCTACAAGTAATAGTTGAACTGTAAAACGGAGCATAAGAAGTTATTAAATGTTTGAGACTGTTTAAAATTTAAAAAATTGTTAGTAATTTCTATAAACATGGAATCCAAGCAGAATTGTTTTTTTTATTAATGTTAAATATTTGTAGCAAAGGGGGCAAAAGACATAGAGTTAATTTATAAAGGATAAATTTATAAGAGTTTTACTTGTATAAAGGAAAAATAAAAACAAGTTGCAAAGGAAGTTTAAACTATACTTGTCAAGCAGGAGTTGCAGCTTTGGAGTACATAAACAAGTCATACAATTTAAAATTTGTTTCACCTTACACATAAAACAATCAATGTAAATGTAATGTGAAACAAATTTTAAATTTTATGACTTGCTTACGCAATTCAGAGCTGCGACTCCTGCTTGACAAGTAAGTTTTGAACATTTATTGCAATTTGTTTTTATTTTCCCTTTATATAAATAAAACTCTTATAAATTTAACCTTTACAAATTAACCACATCTCTTTTGCCCCCTTTGCTAAAAATATTTAACATTAATTTAAAAAATAATTATTTCTGATTAAATTCCTAGTTTTATAAAAATTACAAACATTTTTTTAAATTTTAAACAGTTTAAAATTTTTATAACCCTTCTTATGCTCCGTTTCACAGTTCAACTTTAACTTGTACAAAAGATACTAGAGCTAATTATTTTGTGCTTGTAGGTAGCACTGATGATGGCTTTACCGAAACGCTCTTTTCTACGCATTTTATATTGAATTAAAAATTAAGCACAAAATACCGAATTTCATTTCTTCCCTTTACATTTTTACATGCACACAGCCACACCCATTACAGTTATAAGCTGTGCTTACATAGGCATTAATATAGGGATTTAGCTGGAACTATGCCATTTTGTCGTTATAAAGGATCAGTTTTTATGACCAATGTCATTATAATCAGTTTTGATAGTACCAAAGACACTATAGACTCCCAGAACAATGCTAAATTTTTGGTTATCAGTTTGGACGCTGGCTTGGCTGAATTAATCAAGCGGCAAATTATACGTACTGTTTACGTGTGTACTCGATGGGTACCCGCTTTATAAATTCCACGAAGCGAGCGTCCAAGCTGATGACCAAAAGTTTAGCATTGTTCTGAGTGTCTTTAGTGAAACTACAATTGTCTCTAATAGTACTTAATTGTCCACCGAGTATTCCAAATCAATAAACTTACGGGCAAGCGATTGTTCTTGAAAGCCCCTCATAAGTGCCCCACCAGGCGATAATTCTCCCAGAGCGAAAATAGCTGCAGAGGGAGACACAAGACCGTAGTTTGGAGTATGAGGCTTCGCTTGCCACTGTCTGGCTTCTTGAAGAACATTACGCATAGCTTGAGATGTCTCATTAATATTAATATGTTCCGCAACAGTATCTGGCATCGGACCATGAAGATATCTTTCAACCTAAAAAAGAAAGACGTAACTAAAAATTTTCCTTAACCAACTGTATATTGTCAGTACAATTGAGGAGTGTCTTTTCAAAAGGGGATATTTTCAGTTTCTGCACTTTTTAACTTCGTGTGGAAACTTCTTATACAGGGTGTTTCGTAACTAAGGTACAAAACTTAAGGGGTAATTTCTTATGGCTTTTTATGAAAAAAGTTCATATAAACATATGTCGGACTTGCTTCATTTCTGACATACAAGGCGTTAAAGTTTTTTAAAAAAGTCGTTATTTTTAAAATATCTTAAAAATGCTTTCACCGATTTAAATTAAAGTTGGCAAACCTATTTATTAAAATAAGTCAATTGTAAAGCTCTACCAAGATTAAGATTATTGGGTCCAGTGGCGTCTCAGGAAGTACCACACCCATTATTATTAAGAAAAAAAGTCCGCCAATGATTTTTTATAAAATTTTTAAATTTTGTATCTCGCTTTATTTTCGAGAAATAAAATCCCAAATTTAAAAATAAACAATTTTGACCTTAGTAAATAAGGAAAATGAAGTTTTCCGATAAAATACATGACTTCTTAGTTATTTTAAGGCAAAGAATTGTTTATTTTTTATATTTGTTTTTTAACCATGTCGTCTTAAGTAGGTAAATAATATTTTTGGTGGCGCAGTGAACAGAGCTTTAATCTTCGAAGCCAGAAGTCGCCGGTTTGATTCCCAGCGTCTAAAAGGTGCTGTGAAACTGCATGTTTCAGTGCTTGGACAACGTTGACGGAACAGGGGAAACAACATCTTATAACCCAACACCAACGGTAGTAGGAAAAAGTGGTGTTTTTCAAAGCTTATTTACATGCCATTTAAAAACTTGAAAAATTTTCTTGGCCTGCTGAGATATTTGACAAAAACAAAAATTTGACTATATCGATTTTATTTTTTTCTGACTTTATTTAAAATGCTATAAAAAAACTAATAACACTTTTTCATTTGCACTTTTTAGCTACTACATGATGGTATTTTTAGATGTTATACCCGACGTTTCGTTTTCAAGAAACTATTATCAACTTTATTTCTTTATATGGCTCGAAAAAAAGTACACCCTGTATCTGAACCCATTTTTTATTACAAATTCAACGATGTATCACATGTCATATTTTAATTTTTAGTTAAAATAAAAATTGCATTTTTTCTATTTTTTTTTAAGTTATTTTTAAGTAGGCCTTGCAAACAAACGCTTGGACGTTAACACCGTCCTGTTACCGTATCTGTAACATAATTTAATATCATTATAAAGTAGTATTTGTCGTTATTACCCTGTTTGTCAAGTTGTTGTTTTTAGAGCAATTGTTCTTATTATTACTGTTGTCTTTATTATTGTTTATATTGGTGAATAGTTAATATCTATTGTGCTATTAATTTTTTGGCCAAAATTCTGAAACTTAGCAATCTAACTTAAAATGAGGTGCTCTTTACTTAAAAAATATTGAAAAAATATTATGCATTATTACTGATGGTTTTTGTGAAACGAAAACTTATTATATATTATTATAAATTTACACCCCCGTTAACAATATTATTCTTTATTGTACAAAATAAACCAAAATATCAGCTTGTTTGGTTAACTCGGTAGATTTCTAATCAGTAATCGGATGATTATTATCTCATATGATATACAGGGTACGACAATAAGTATGATTTTTTAAATGAAACACCCTGTATATTATATCACCACCAAAAAGATCTTTTAATTAGTTTCGGAAATATGACCATCCAAAATTAAAGAATAATGTTTAATTATCCTTAGAAGCGTAAGAAAGTTACATTTCCCCAACCTTCTTAATTTTTTAACGTAAAAAATAAATAAAAATACTGTTTTGTTGGGTAGATATTGTAAAATCCGTGTCTTTTATCAGAATGCTTTTATCTTTTAAGATATACAGTGTAGGACAAAAAATATAAATTTTTTAAATGGAGAACCTTTTAAATTAAAAAAATAATGAATCTGTCCTTACACTTAGTAGCAAGGCAATTATTAATACAAAAACTGATAAAGAAAATGGTAAAAAAACTTTGTCAAAAGTAGCGAGACTAATGCGCCGATTTTATATCAGTCGCAGATAAGCCGGTCGCTATTAGGCCGACACCATTTTAAACATGGTGTGGTGTCGCCGAACAAACTAAAAGCTGTGCAAGAAACAATTAAATTTGCCAATTTAAACAAATAAAGTAGGATATACCCACTCAATGGAACTCTATATAATGATCGAAAAATTAATCGCTATAAGAGATTCTTTAAGTGTTACTCTAACTAATTAACAAACAAACGTAGAATTTGTGGGACCTAACGAATGGCAGATTTTAAAGGACTGCCTTTTGCCTTTGGAAACCAGCCAACGAATTAACAAATATTTGTTCTGGCGAAAAATACCCAACTTGTCAATTATCATCCCTTTACTAATAGGTTTTAAAATATCAGTTAAACATCTTAGACCTAATACTAAACTAGACGAAAATCTGAAAAATAAGTTATTAGAAGTGGTACAACGTCGGTTCGGCTACTATAAAATAAATAAAATAGCAGCAAAAGCTACATTATTAGATTTAAAGTTAAAAAAACTGGGATTTGGAAAGGAGAAGAATGCAAATAACGCAGAAACAATAATAACTAAGGAATCAAATGCATTTTTTTCTCGACAAACTAGTCAAAGTAAAGTTAATGTTAATACTGCTAATTATTGAAGATGATGTTCTGTAGTTTGGCGGATTCATTTAATGGATGGTACTTCTTTGGGTACACGCCAAAATTAAATTAAAAGTACTAAAAAACCAAAAAATTTAAACAAGTAAAAAGATAATTAAAAATCGACGTTTCGGTGGCAAATCTGCCACCGTTGTCAAGACAAAGGAAATAAAATAATAAAAATGAAAACTTACTATTATTCAGGCTTTAAAATTCAAATTTTTTATGTTTTTTCTCGGATATTCTGAAAATTTTGACATTAAATGTCAAAACATGTTTATTTGGTTATAGTGTCATGGTGACATAGATAACTGGTTGCTGGTGTATTGATTGTTTATTTTAAAAAAGGTGAATAGTTAGTTAATTTTTAGTCTTCCTGAAGATACTTCAGTATCAAGCAAAGGCAACCAAGTGTTATTTAAATTAACTGAAATTGATGCTACACAATTATCTTTATTTAATAATATATACGCACTTTCTTTGATTTTGCGTTTTTTAGAACAAGTTTCCTTTGCTAAAATGCTCGAAGCATCCCAGTTTATTCTATGATTGTTATCAAATGCGTGTTGGCAGATTTTTGATTTATGAAATTCTGTGTTTTTAATGTATGATCTGTGTTCTTTTATGCGTTTGGCTAATGGTCTACAAGTTTCACCTATATAAAACTTATTGCATTCGCAAGGTATTTTATAAATGACATTTTTTGTATTTTCATTTAAGTTGTATGGTTTTGTTTTTGTTAATTGAGATCTGATTGTGTTTTGTGTTTTAAAGATTGTGCGAATATTAAATTTATGCCCTATTCGTTGAATTTTATTTGATAGTCCGGGAATGTATGGTAAAAATAAATTTGTAATAGGTCTATTTTGATTTTGTCTTATAACTGGAGTTTCAAATTCAAGGAAACAATTATTTATAAAATCAAGAGGATAATTATTTTGAATTAAAATATTTTTTAAATAATCTTTTTCAATATTTATATTTTGATTAGAACAAATGACTTTAATTCTATCAAATAGACTTTTTACAACTCCCTTTTAACCATTATTGGGTGATTTGAGTTAAAATTTAAGTATCTATTTGTATGTGTAGGTTTTCTGTAGATTTTTGTTTCAAAATTGTTTAAATCTTTTTTATTAAAATGTCAAGAAATGGTAGTTGTGAGTTGTTTTCTTTTTCTAATGTAAACTTAATTGTTGGTTCTTGTGTATTAATGTGTGTTAAAAAATTATTTAAACAGTGTTCGTCATGTTGGTATATAGAAAAAATGTCATCTATATATCTCCACCAAACTAAAGGTTTATATTGATAATTTTCTACAAAATTTGATTCAAAGTTTTCCATAAAAATATTACTTAATAAAGGTGATAAAGGTGAACCCATAGCCATGCCAGAGGTTTGTTTATAAAAATCAGTGTTATATTGAAAATATGTTGTTTTGACACAAAAAGTTAAAAGCTCAAGAATAGTGTTTATGCTTAATTTTGTTCTTTCGCCAAGATGGACATCATTTTCTAATTTATTTCTAACAATATTTAATGTTTTATTCACTGGGACATTTGTGAATAAACTAACAACATCAAAACTTACCAGTGTATTATTTGGATCAATATCTATGTTTGATAATTTCTCTAAGAAATGTTTAGAATTTTTAATGTATGTATCAGTGTTGTTTACCAAAGGATCTAAAATGGTAAGTAAAAATTTTGCTAATGGATGTGTAGGTGAGTTTATACAACTTACTATAGGACGTAAAGGTATATTGGGTTTATGTATTTTTGGTACTCCGTAAAAATGTGGTGTTTTACTGTTGTGAGGTGTCAGTTTAAATCTTTCATTATCTGTAAAAAGTTTTTATGTTTCTTTAACATATTATAAATTTGTCGTTCAATACATTCAGTAGGGTCATTGTTTATTTTTGTGTAATTACCATCATTTAAAAGAGACATTATTTTATCGTCATATGTATTACAATCTATTATTACTGTTGCATTTCCTTTATCTGCAGGAAGAATTTTTATGGAATTGTCTCTTTTTAATGATTGTAATGCTTTTTGTTCAATTTGTGTTAAATTTTGTTTAATTTTAAATGGTTTTTCTAACGCGATTTTTGTTCTAATTCTAAATTCATCTTGATGTTCTATTGGTAAGTTTTGACATGTTTCTTCAATGCAAGAAATAATGTCAAGCTTGGGAACTGTTTTGGGTGTAATTGCAAAATTTAGCCCTTTAGAAAGAACAAGTTTTTCAGCATTTGTTAGTTCTTTTTCAGTTAAGTTAACTACAGTTTTATTAATTATTTCATTATTATTTATGCTAGATATTTCAGAGTTTAATTTTTCTTGAATTAAAATATTAAATTTATTTTTATGTGTGTTTTTTGAATTTCAAAATGTATTAAATAGCTATTATAAACACAATTACATATATGATTAAAATCAAAAATATGAATTTGATTTTTCAAAATAGATTTTAAATTATCAATTTCTTTTAATAAATTAATTTTATTATGTCTATGAAATTGTAATCTTTCCCGTAATAAAGCTAAACTTGCTCTTTCTAAAATATTGTTAACTCTGTGATTAGTGTATGGTGCTTTAAGTCTTAAACCTTTTGGAATGATATTATTGTCCCTACATTTGTGTAAAAATGTTAAGCTATTTTCAGAATGTCCTAATTTTGTATATTTATTTTTCTAAATCTCTAAAAATAGAACATATATAAGGCCCATACCTGAATTGAAGATATGTTCTGTAGTTTGGCGGATTCATGTTAATGGATGGTATTTCTTTGGGTACACTGCCAAAATATAAGATTTAATATAGTACTATTTAAAAACTATTATAATTTTAAATTTTAGCAGTGTACCCAAAGAAGTACCATCTATTAAATGAATCCGCCAAACTACAGAACATATCTTCAATTCAGGTATGGACTATATATATGTTCTATTTTTAGAGATTTAGAAAATAAATATAAAAATTAGGACATTCTGAAAATAGCTTAACATTTTTACACAAATGTAGGGACAATAATATCATTCCAAAAGGTTTAAGACTTAAAGCACCATACACTAATCACAGAGTTAACAATATTTTAGAAAGAGCAAGTTTAGCTTTATTACGGGAAAGATTACAATTTCATAGACATAATAAAATTAATTTATTAAAAGAAATTGATAATTTAAAATCTATTTTGAAAAATCAAATTCATATTTTTGATTTTAATCATATATGTAATTGTGTTTATAATAGCTATTTAATACATTTTGAAATTCAAAAAACACACATAAAAATAAATTTAATATTTTAATTCAAGAAAAATTAAACTCTGAAATATCTAGCATAAATAATAATGAAATAATTAATAAAACTGTAGTTAACTTAACTGAAAAAGAACTAACAAATGCTGAAAAACTTGTTCTTTCTAAAGGGCTAAATTTTGCAATTACACCCAAAACAGTTCCCAAGCTTGACATTATTTCTTGCATTGAAGAAACATGTCAAAACTTACCAATAGAACATCAAGATGAATTTAGAATTAGAACAAAAATCGCGTTAGAAAAACCATTTAAAATTAAACAAAATTTAACACAAATTGAACAAAAAGCATTACAATCATTAAAAAGAGACAATTCCATAAAAATTCTTCCTGCAGATAAAGGAAATGCAACAGTAATAATAGATTGTAATACATATGACGATAAAATAATGTCTCTTTTAAATGATGGTAATTACACAAAAATAAACAATGACCCTACTGAATGTATTGAACGACAAATTTATAATATGTTAAAGAAACATAAAAACTTTTTACAGATAATGAAAGATTTAAACTGACACCTCACAACAGTAAAACACCACATTTTTACGGAGTACCAAAAATACATAAACCCAATATACCTTTACGTCCTATAGTAAGTTGTATAAACTCACCTACACATCCATTAGCAAAATTTTTACTTACCATTTTAGATCCTTTGGTAAACAACACTGATACATACATTAAAAATTCTAAACATTTCTTAGAGAAATTATCAAACATAGATATTGATCCAAATAATACACTGGTAAGTTTTGATGTTGTTAGTTTATTCACAAATGTCCCAGTGAATAAAACATTAAATATTGTTAGAAATAAATTAGAAAATGATGTCCATCTTGGCGAAAGAACAAAATTAAGCATAAACACTATTCTTGAGCTTTTAACTTTTTGTGTCAAAACAACATATTTTCAATATAACACTGATTTTTATAAACAAACCTCTGGCATGGCTATGGGTTCACCTTTATCACCTTTATTAAGTAATATTTTTATGGAAAACTTTGAATCAAATTTTGTAGAAAATTATCAATATAAACCTTTAGTTTGGTGGAGATATATAGATGACATTTTTTCTATATACCAACATGACGAACACTGTTTAAATAATTTTTAACACACATTAATACACAAGAACCAACAATTAAGTTTACATTAGAAAAAGAAAACAACTCACAACTACCATTTCTTGACATTTTAATAAAAAAGATTTAAACAATTTTGAAACAAAAATCTACAGAAAACCTACACATACAAATAGATACTTAAATTTTAACTCAAATCACCCAATAATGGTTAAAAGGGAGTTGTAAAAAGTCTATTTGATAGAATTAAAGTCATTTGTTCTAATCAAAATATAAATATTGAAAAAGATTATTTAAAAAATATTTTAATTCAAAATAATTATCCTCTTGATTTTATAAATAATTGTTTCCTTGAATTTGAAACTCCAGTTATAAGACAAAATCAAAATAGACCTATTACAAATTTATTTTTACCATACATTCCCGGACTATCAAATAAAATTCAACGAATAGGGCATAAATTTAATATTCGCACAATCTTTAAAACACAAAACACAATCAGATCTCAATTAACAAAAACAAAACCATACAACTTAAATGAAAATACAAAAAATGTCATTTATAAAATACCTTGCGAATGCAATAAGTTTTATATAGGTGAAACTTGTAGACCATTAGCCAAACGCATAAAAGAACACAGATCATACATTAAAAACACAGAATTTCATAAATCAAAAATCTGCCAACACGCATTTGATAACAATCATAGAATAAACTGGGATGCTTCGAGCATTTTAGCAAAGGAAACTTGTTCTAAAAACGCAAAATCAAAGAAAGTGCGTATATATTATTAAATAAAGATAATTGTGTAGCATCAATTTCAGTTAATTTAAATAACACTTGGTTGCCTTTGCTTGATACTGAAGTATCTTCAGGAAGACTAAAAATTAACTAACTATTCACCTTTTTTAAAATAAACAATCAATACACCAGCAACCAGTTATCTATGTCACCATGACACTATAACCAAATAAACATGTTTTGACATTTAATGTCAAAATTTTCAGAATATCCGAGAAAAACATAAAAAATTTGAATTTTAAAGCCTGAATAATAGTAAGTTTTCATTTTTATTATTTTATTTCCTTTGTCTTGACAACGGTGGCAGATTTGCCACCGAAACGTCGATTTTTAATTATCTTTTTACTTGTTTAAATTTTTTGGTTTTGTTTTTAGTACTTTTAATTTAATTTTGGCGTGTACCCAAAGAAGTACCATAATACTATTTGCAAAAGCCATTAACAAATAGAAAAAATGAACCGCTGCTGTGTTGGGTTAAACATAAATTATTCTTGCCGGAGTTGTATGAGTTTGCTAAGAAATACAGGGTATTTCATTACGGGTGGATAGATAGCATATCTAAGGAAGTAATAGTCGTAGGATATTAGGAAAAAATCCTCTTAAGAAAATCGACCACTGGAAAGTATATTTAAGTTCCTGACTATACCGCTAGGGGCGTAACAGCTAAAGTCGTGTATAAAAATGTATTTTTCTTGAAAATCATCCAGTTTAGAAAACAATATTACTAGGGGATTGCCATTAGAATGTTGCTTTTTTGTTTTATCACTTTTTCTTGTAGGGCGTAAAATAAGGGCTGTAGGAAAGGGTGACGTTTTACTGGTTAAAAGGCTCATAATTTTCGTTTGCCTTAACAGAATTTAACAATTGCTTAAAATCTAAACAAAGGTTCATGAGCTCTCGATTGAAAGTATGAACTAATGAACCTTTGTTTCGATTTTAAAACAGTTGTATCGTAAGTTACTTTATACAAAATATTTCATTATTTTATTTCTTTTAAAATAATCTTAACTTTTATTATTTTGTGCAAGAACAGAATAGTTCTTTATAGTATAAAAAAGTTTTGATTTTCATAAAATGTTTAATAAACTTTTTTATTTTAATAAAATCAAATAATATTTTGTTTAAACGTAATCTCCCAGAAAACAAATAAAGCATAAAATATTTTATAATATGGCTAAACATTTTTTACTATTCTTTTTACCTGGTTAAGATACCTAATAGGTGTATCTTTTACCAGTTAATTTTTTTAAACTAATGTCAAACTCTCAAATGTCCATCAGACATAATAAAAAAAAAATTTAGATTTTTAACAAGTTTATCAGTAAGTTTTTAGGTAAACGGTTTACTACATTTTTGGTAAACTATTTTCCTCATTTTTGAGACGCAATCATTAGCCCAGTACTATCCTGGCGTCTTGTTAAGATTTTATTTTATTGGAATTAAATAGTTTTAACCGAGGGCCAATGAACTTTTCTTTAGATTTTAAAACATTTGTATCGTAAGTAACTTTGGTAATTGTCTAGAAAGTTGCGGCAACTCCGATTTTGACGAAATTTGGTATACGGGTTTTTTGGGCGCTGATCACAAATCTGAAAGATTTTTTTTGGCTACGTTTCGTTCTCGAGGTATTCATCATTAAAGTTGAAATTCCAACTATCCTTAGTTTTACTATATTCCGCCTTCTTTTTGCACAAAATTCTTGATATAACACTAAATTGGCACACAATATTTTATGAACATTCTTAAAAAGAACTGTTTTTTGGTTATTTTACACGTTTTTTTTCAAATTCCAAATATTTTACCCCTAAAATGCTGCACCCATGCATACACCTATGTGTATAATAATTTAGACATGGGACTTGATTTAAAGTAAACCTTTTATCTTGATAAAAAAGCTTAAAATCAATAAAAAAACGTGTTTTATAAAGATTTTTTAATGTTAAATGAAATTTTGTGTGCCAATTCAGTGTTATATCAAGAATTTAGTGCAAAAAGAAGGGAAATATAGTTAAAAAAAAGATTTTTAAATTTCAACTTTGATAACTAATATCTCGAAAACGATCCGTTGCCAAAAAAATGTTTTCAAATTCGTGATCAGCGCCCCAAAAACCCCGTATACCAAAGTTCGTCAAAATCGCAGTTGTCACAACTTTTAGACAATTACTTTAACTTTATAATAACTTTTACTATATTGTGCAAGAACAAAATAGTTCTTCATAGTATAAAAAAGTTTTAATTTTCTTAAAATGTATAATAACCTTTTTTATTTTATTTTGAAGAAAAGCCAAATAATATTTTGTTTAAACGTGATCTCCCTGAAAACAAATAAAGCATAAAATAATAAAATTATAATTAAGATATTGTTTGTTTTGTCATGGCACGCTTTATCACAAGAAGTTAAGAACTAAATTGTTTGTTTTTGTAATATCTTTTAAACAAATAAAGATATTAAGATGCAGTTTTTAAATTTTTGTTGCAAATTTAATTAGAACCCCAAACTCTGCGCCCTCTAGCGGAAGCAACAAAAGACAATATGACTACTAGGGTTGATTTTTTTTAATTAGTATTGGTTCTTCTCTAAAACAAAACCAAGGTTGTTAAATTCTGATAAGGAAAATCAAAATATGAGCCTTTTAACCCGTAAAACTTTACCCTTCCCCACAGCCCTAATTTTACGCCCTACGAGAAAAATTGAATAACCAAAAAATGCGGAATTCTAATAGCAACACACTGGAAATATTTTTTTCTAACTTATACTCGGTGATTTCTAAAAAAATATATATTTATACACGACTATAGCTGCCCCTAGCGTTATAGTTAGGAAATGAAAAATAATTTCCAGCGGTTTCTTATAGTCAATTTCCTTAAAAGTAAGTTTTTCTTATTTGAGAGAATTAGACATCTTATTTTTCAAAAATTTTATATTTATAAGAATCCTCTCAAAAATGCAGCAAAGCTTATTAGATAAAATACTACATTATAGTTGTTTAAGAAACTGACCTTTTCAACTCAAAACAGCGAAAACGCTTTGCTTAAAATATTTAATAATCATAGAGAAAATCCCGTTAATGTGTTTCAAGAAATATTTAGCAAGGCCGAATCATTTGCTCAAAATACTGAAACTGAAATTAATGTTCCTGGAACTAATGCTCGTTAAACCCATAAAAATAATTGTCAATCACAAACATCAATAGACTATTACAAAATCGCAATTTTCATTTCATATTAAGATTTACTAAGGAAGCAAATGATGCATTTGCAACAGTGGCCACGCCAGCCGTTTTGTTTTGGGGTGGCCAAGAAGGGACCGACAATTTGTAGGGGTGGCCAAAGGTGGCAACAGTTATGGACTTATTAAAGATTTCAAATCGTAAAAAAGAGAAACAAAAAAATAGTTTCTCACGTGTAATAACAAATATAATAGAATAATGAATTCTCCCTTATTTTCAACATTTTGACAACCAAAAAAATGGTCCTTACCACCTCACCTACAAAACACTTTTTAAAATAACTCTACTTCTTCCATTTCACCTGCTAGGGAGGCCAAATATATTTTAGAGGGGGCTCGGGCCACCCCTGTCCCCACTAGCGTCATCACTGTATAGAAATAAAAGTTGGGCTATATAAATTTACTTTTTCCTGCTATAAAACAAAAAAATTCCCGCTCTTGCCTGGTGCCCCTCCGGGATTTCATCCAGGCGGCATCCATGCATACAACAAATAGATAAAAACGGATTCTTACAAAACTTTTTTCGTAGAATGCAGTGGCCTAGTCAGAATTTTGATCAATATTATTGTTTTTGAAATATTGACCAATGTTTTTTATTTAATGAAACACCCTGTATATTTCTCTAAATAATAATGTATCTTTTACTGAATGTAGCTCATAAACTAAGGTAGCTATGATGGCGGGATGTGTAGGTTCGAGAAAACAGTAAAGTTCTATCTTTATTAATAACTGGGGTACCCTTCAATTGCAAACAAAAAGGGACGCCCATGGTACAGGGTACAGAAATGAAATTACCTTAGACAAATTTAGATGCACGTTACCATCTTTCTTATTCTCTTCGCCTTCCAGGTCATCATATGTAATTTTTTCTAATATTTTTCGTTTTTTATTAGTTGGGCTATCTTGGGGTTCCCCATTAACTGTAGATTCCGAAGCCTGATTATTTCCATCCGACGGATCATTTACTTTGTTTCTTGTAGCTTTTAATACCTACAAAAATTAACACTAAATTACTAGCAAAAGGTAAACTGTGTAAGACTGTGGTAGATATAAGGTACCAGCAGAAATGGATAAACCTTCATTTTTATTTTTCTCTTCGAAGTTTGTGTGGTAAATTTAATTTTATATAGATAATACTTTCTCAATATACTTTATTATCACATAGAACAAAATTTTAACCTTCGTTTCAACCTTATTGTAAATTGCTTGACAAAAAAATGTTTTTACATGTAAAGGAACATATATTAATCCTTCAAACTTCTTTGTTCTCTTAGCTCATCTAAAGAGGTTCAGATTTTTAAGTGTATAGGGTGGCGCCTTCTCGTCGTCTATGTAGGATATTGCGGAAACTAAAAGAAATAAAACAAATCGAATTGCAAATTCTCGGTTTCGATTTTATTAAAAGCTTTTAGTTAACTTGCAATGTATGTATGTTCAGGTGGAATCTTGCATCTCAATTTTAAAGCATTTATCTTCAACCAATGAAGACGAAATCTTGTACACACGTTTAATTTTGAATACAATGCATAATCATTTATTACCGCCACATAGCTAACCCGCTATATGACGTCATTCTAAATCCAACATGACAGAATAGTTATTTTTAATGTACCTCCACAATATGCTTATCAAATCAATGGTCTTACTGAGAGTAACTTGAAAAACGTTGCCCTAAATCCAATATGGCAAACTTCTAAGGATGGCAGACTAGTTATTTTTAATGCACTTCTACAATATGGGTATTAAGAGTTAGACCGAAACTGGTTTTCCGGCCGAAACCGGAATTTCGGCCATGGCTTCAGTTTCTGCCGAAACCCAAATTTACGTGATCAATTATAATATGCCTTAAAATACTGAAATTTGGGGTGTATATACTTCCTTTAATGGGAGGATTTTAAAAAATTTAAAGAGCAAAAAAAAGATTTTTAGAATTTTTTAAATTAAGATAGCGTTGCCGTGAAAAATGAAGTTAGGCGAGCGCATGACAACTTCCAAAATCAGTTTCGGTTTCGGCCAATTTTGGCAATATGGTATTACATGAAAGGAATTGTTGAAAATAAGTCGAAAAATAGAGTAAAGTCTCTTTAAATCGCATATGGCGGACTTCCTGAGATGGTGGACAAGCTTTTTTAATGCAGTCTACAATATGGATATCACACAAAAGAGCTTGCTGAGAGTAACTCAAAAAAATAAAGCCACTTTAAATCCAATATGGCGAACTGAGTTTGCTATTTTTTCCTACGTGGGTATCAAATAAAAGTACTTGCTAAGAATATGAATGTAAGTTAAACTTCCTTTCTTAAATTCGTCTAAATTTTTATTGAACTGGGGGTTTTTGGAGTCCTCGATACAAATACCTGATTTTATTACAGCTAGAGGGTTTTAAATTAATCGGCTAATGAGCTAGCAACAATGATACGTTGAATGAGATAAATATACTAAGAAACCTGTTTACTGACAACTTAATAGCAAAAAATTAATCACTAGTAAAAAAAAACTATTTATTTAAATGCACTAAAAAGAATAAAATAAACTTTTGCTATAAAAATATCGTCTTTACACAATTTATATGATATAAAAGCTTGTCGCGACCAGAGCCGTATAGAGGGGGTGTGAATAGCCTTTTCGACGGAAATGGGGGTGTAAGTAGAGCATTATTAGCCTTTTGTAGCCTTTGGTAGGGGGTAGAGAAGCTTTCCCCGCCTGAGGATGTACCACCCCACCCACCCTTTAAAGGATCCGTGAAGTCTTAACGGACGTTTTGGGTTCTGGGTGAGTGAGTCAAATTCCCCTCTTCTTTCTTCTTCTTTTTGTTTTTCCTTTTTCCCCCAAATAATGTAAAAATGATCGCGGCACACCTGGAAGTGAAATATTCCGGAGGTAAAATACCCCTCCATTCGGATCTCCGGGCGAGGGGAGCATCCGGGACGCCTTCATCGAGAAGTTAAAATCTTTGGACAATCCAGAAAGGGTAAAAGCCTAAATAATAACGTACCGTCTTAAGCGAGTTAAGAGGGAGTTTGTTGACACGGGACTTACATACTTGAAGATTTGGGGGAAGAAAAGACCTCCGTGGTCAGCAGGTTCCACACTCTAGAAACGAACAAACAAAGTGGAAAGTTCGGGGCCTGTCTAGTTGGACCCTATAGGAATGCATGCGCGCGGCACCACGAGCTTCTCTGTTAGAAACCACGAGTGGAGGAATTATACTGGACAATTCTTTAGAGCAGAAAGCCATGGAAGTACCTATAAAAAAGCGATAAATCCCTCACAGCCTGACGATGGGCAAGAGAGGGGAGTCTTTTGTAAGTGAATGATCATTAATGAGGCGAACAGCTTTTCTTTAAATGGAATCAAGAATGCTAGGGTTGTGGGGACGCCATGCCCCAGATATGAGAACAATATCCCAAAGGAGGTCGGATTTGGGACATATACAAAGTGCATAAATTAGAAGCGGAAAAATATTTTTTGGCTCGAAAGAGAAATCCAAGCTTTTTTGAGGCTGCCGTGGCTATAAATACAAAGTGTTTATGCTAGTTAAGGTTATTTTCAAATGTACAGCCCATAAAACTGAAGGTGTCTTTGCTCTGCAAAACTTGGCCGCTCATAAGTAAAGGATGAGTATTTGATAACATTTCGCGATAAGGAACATGATTGTGTTTTGAATGCATTAAAATGGACGAGATTTTTGGCGCCCAAGTGTTAGAGATGGGTTTAGAAACCTGATAACTAGAGTGAAGGGTACTATCGTCGGCGAAACTATGAATGGAATTAGTTGTGGACGAGAGTCATTGATGTGAAGAATAAATAATGTTGGTGCCACATTTGGAAAACCAGGCTTTGTTATTGGATTGTTTGGGGTTCTTGATGGTGTGTGGAATATGGGTTTCAATGCCCCATTGAATTGATGTCGTCAGTTACCTGCAAATTTCAGAAGGATCACGAGAAGAAAAGCGGATGGAATCCCAGAGGTAAGTGGCGAAGAAGTCCCTTAGGCCATCCCAGGTTGTAGTGCCATACTGTTTACAGTGCGTGGTGGCATGCATTCATTTACCTAGGAATGTGAAGGGTAAGATAAGTAACTAAGCCATGATCTGAGCGATCTAGGGGAGCTGTGACAGATGCTTGATAGAGTTCGGGGTTGGTGGTAAGAAAACGATCTAAGGGATTTGAACTATGATTTGGGGCTCTAGGAAAGTAGGTGGGTTCCATAATAAGGTAGGTAAGAGAGTTACTGACTGCAAAGATTTCCGCTGCTCTGCCTTGAGGAAGAGCCCAGCCAATCCTTATTATGGACATTGAAGTCGCCAAGCAGTCGCGACCAGCTTTTATATCATATAAATTGTGTAATGACCATATTTTTTTATAATTAAAAACATGGTTTTGAGCATGTGCCCTAAAACGTTTTTAGGTACATGTTCAAAACCATGTTTTTAATTAAATAAAGAAATTATTTTAAAAATTTTAAAAGATATTTTTTTATAGTAAAAGTTTTAAATAAAAGTTGGTTTTATTCTTTTGGTGCATTTAAATAAAACACTTTTATAAAAAATGTTTTTACTATTCATTTATCTTGGACAAATTTCGGGCTGAAAGTAAGTCTGGGTTAACTTGATTTGTTTAAGAAATACGGTGTTTTTAAAATTTTGTCAGTATAGTAGTAAATACCACATTTAATATGTCTTTCTGTAATAATTTCGAAAATAGTAGCATCCAAATCCAAAAATTAGGATTTATATCTACAACTAGCTTTAAAGAGGGGGGTGGGTCTAGCGTGAAAACAAACACCTTTTTTGTGAATTCTTTTGTCAGATATGGATTAAGCAAATTTATTAAAACCATTTGTACATTATTAAGTATAGTTTTAACAATATTTTGCAATTCCTTCATCAGGAAATATTGAAAAACAAGCCGGTGACAAAGTTTATCCCAGATCGTATTAAAAAAACAATTTGCGGTGTTAACTGTATCTCGGTCGAAAAATATCTAAAACATCAAAACTTGGCCCCAACGTTCTCTGATTATTTTATTTTTCCATTTATAAATTTTTGGTGGCAATCTAAAGTGTAAACTAAAATTTTTCACGAAAAATTCCGCCATTTTGTGGATAGGAACCCCTTTAATGTCCCAAAAAATGTAAACTAAACGTTGGGGCAAGATATTTTATATGTAGAATATGTGTACCCAATTTAAAATGAATCGGTAAAGTACTTTTGAAATGACAGTGAACACGAGCTTTAAAAAGTAGTTTTGAGAAAAACGCGTTTAAAAGTTTGTGAGGTAAAAAAGTAAACAAACTTTTTTTTAACTTACTAGAATGATCGATCGGCAAATGTAAAATATGTCTGTATGAATTTAGTTATTATTTTCGAAACACCATAATAGAACATACCAATAGAAGTGAATAAGCAGTATACCTCCTTGATAGCTGCCCTCCCGAACGCCCGTAGCTGTCAGAGCTAACAGGATACTAACTAAACAATAACTTCAGGAGTTTTTATCAGATCGACTTAAAATTTATAGAATATATTCTTGAAATGTTTAACAATAAGATAAGACAACAAAAAAAGTTTTTTGAAAGTATAAACCCTTACCCCTTCACACTAAGCTTAGAGCGTTAAGATGCATTTAAATTAGCGTGAACACAAACAAACTTACTATCGAATTCGGCCCTATGTTATAGCTAGTTTGTTCGCTACCTACTTGCTACACTCGTGTTTGCAACCAAATTAGGCCGCTTAAATTAGACGCGAATATTCTTTGATGATTTACTGACTTACCGACACGCGTTAGAACATGTGTGAACTCAATAATCTACAGCAGGGTTTTTGCAATACCTTGCATGGACAATGAAAAGGCGCCACCCTGTACAGGCTAGGCAAAATTGGGCGTTTTTAAGGGCTAACGCAGTTATTACTAGAGTTATTAAAAACCGATGTAGAGATTATGGGCTTAATTTTTGATAAACTAAAAATGACGTAGTTAGAATTTTAATAAAATTATTTATCTAAGAAATACGAGGGGAAACTGAAAAAATGTCGTTTTTGATTTTACCCTATATATCCTTTAATATATGAAATAGCAAAAAGTCATGAAGAAAATTAAAAAAAAAAAAATACGTAGAACTCTAAAGAAAGCATTCCATTTTTTTAAATTAATATTTGAACGTAATAAATAAGATATTTTTTTATAATTTATAATAACCTTAATATATTTTTAAAAGTATAAACGCAATTAGTATGCTTATTACTAAAATATTTCTGTTTTTTAAAATGTAATTATATAAGAGTAAAACTTAAAGGATTAAGCCTGGTATTTCAACAAAAAAATTAAAATAATGTGTTAGTAAGAACGTTATAAAAATGCAAAAGAATATTACCTCTTTTAATATAATATGCTACAGGTTAGGAGCCATAAAAAAATATAAAAAAAACATATAATGATATTACATCTGAGAACCTGATGGCATCATCCCCAAATAACCAAATTGAAAGAGTTAGAAGACAATTACAAAAAAAAAGGTTTTTTGTTAAACCACACGTTTTTTTACTGGGTTTATACTTTTAAAAGTATATTAGGGTTATTATTAACACAAAAACATCTAAATTATCACATTTAATGATTAATTTAAAATATTATTGTAAAAGAAGGTGTTTATGCAGGGTAAGCTTAAAAACAAATGTTAAAATATAAATAATTAAAAAAATAAAAGATCTACTGATACTATGTTGTATATATTTATTATTGAAGTGACAAGGACTGTTATTTAGTAAAAAATATACAGGGTGTTCCATAAGAAAAACATCAAGTTGGCGTCGTAACCTTTTAACGCAACTCGGTATAAAAAATTAATACTTTCTCTAGATTCTACGTAAAAAGTTTTACAAAAATGGTCTTCATGTTGTTTTGCTATTTCTTATATTAAAGGATAAATAAGGTAAAATCAAACACGACATTTTTTCAGATTCCCTCGTTATCTTAGATAAATAATAGTTTTATTAAAATTCTGACTACGCCATTTTTAGTTTTTTCAAAATCGAGCCCATAACACCTAAATCGGTTCTTTCATAACTCCAGTAATAACTGAGGTAGTCCATAAAAACGCCCAATTTGACGGTAACTACTTTTTTACATGTTTCTAATATGTGTGTGTTTTTTTTTTTTTGTTTTTCATAAAGAATTAACATACTTTAATACTATACATATAAGACTATTACCATTATCGAATGCTGATTAAACCTTTTAATCATGGCTTGGCTCACAGTACCCATATTACTGGGAGGTTTTTCTACTGCAGTACCATAACCCTCATCCAAGGTTTTGTCTTCAAATTCTGTAATATTAAGTAAGGGATCTTTTACACCAGACTGTACGTCCTTCTTCATTTCTTGGTCGTCGATTTTTCCACATTCCGTAAAGAGATCTTTACTTTCAGCATATTTTCGGTCCCTTTAACGAAAACAGAATAATAATTATGTTTCAAGTGTGCTAAAAAAGTAATAATATTTGCAAAAGCAAGTAATTTTTGAGAGAATTACCCAAGTGAGAGAATTACCCAAGTCATGATTTTTCTTAGGGAACACCCTGTATATTTTTATTTATAATTATTAAGCTCTCTATGGGCTTTCCAAAATTATATACTTGTATGTATTTATTATGTATTATTTATATTATATTAACACTGGTAGGGGTCCAGGACCTGATGGGCTAACTCCTTTGTTTTTAAAAAGATGTTGTAACTTCTTGGCGCTTCCACTATCACGAATTTTTGAACAATCATTTAACAAATCTACATTTCCAGTAGCTTGGAAGCAGTCAGTTATTTTTCTCATTTTTAAATCAGGCAGAAAAATGAAGTAACAAATTACCGAGCCATATCTCTCCTATCAATAATATCAAAAATGTTGGAATCAATTATAACTGACGAACTTTTTTACAGTTTTAAAAGTTATATAGCTCCTGAACAACATGGTTTCTACAGAAATCGTTCAACAACTTTTAACTTGGCAACCTACCAGGATTCTCTGGTTCGTAGTGTGGAGTCTGGACACCAGGTGGATGTGATTTATACAGACTTGGCAAAGGCGTTTGACAGTGTTAATCATAGACTTTTAATTGAAAAATTGTAAATTCTGAGTGTATGTTGTAATTACTTAGGGTGGGTTTTATCATGACTTGTCGCAAACAGTGTGTTAAATTGTATGGGGAGGTCTCAAGAGAAATAAATGTATAGTCAGGTGTTTCCCAAGGTTCTCACTTTAGACTCATTTTGTTTCTAATTTTTATTAACGGTGTTGTTTCTACTTTTAAAAAATGCAGATGTTTGATGTATGCGGACGACTTAAAGTTCTTCTCTACTGTTAACTCTGCTAATGATTGTTTAAATATTCAAAACGAATTATTATGTTTGGTAGATTGGTGTTAAAATTATTTTTTAGAACTTAATATTAAAAATGTAAAGTTATGCGATTCTATAGACGCCAAGAGCCTGCAATTTATCCCTACCAGATAGGCAATGTACACTTGGGATCAACGAATACTATAAACGATTTGGGTGTTCTCTTTAATAAAAAATTGACATTTAACCATCATATTGATAATATTATTTTAAAGGGGAATAGACTTTTGGGATTTTTAAAAAGAACATGTACTAATATTTATGATATGAAAGCCATTAGGTGCTTCTATTACAGTTTAGATTGTAGTAATAGAATACAACTCCATAATCTGGTCACCTTCTTATGACTATTATATTCAACGCCTAGAAAAGTTGCATAAACATAGAATATCTTATGATAATATATAAAGAAAAAATAGTCTGCAACTTGTGAGTCTCAAATCTTTAAAAGACGAAGGGAAATTTCAATAGCAATATACGTTTACAAAATTTTAAACGGTTTTGTCGACAATGCCGATTTATTAGCCAGCATTATTTTCACATTCACTGAAAGAAAACAGTTAATTAAACTACCTTTCAGTTGCTTCGTTAATAACCATTCTTTTATTTTTAGGTATCATAGCTATTTTTTTAATAATGATATTAAATTGATCTTTCGAGAACTATTAAAGTTGTCTTTCTGAAATCAAGGTATTACTGTTAATAAATTTCTGCATAACACTAACTAGTTGGTTTAGTTACAATCCATTTACGTGTTAATAAAATCTTACCAGATTTACTATTATGTTGCGGTTTAATTGTGGTAATTAAGTTTATTATTTGTGTTTACTAAATGCATCAAATAAAGTTTCCATTAATAAAGGCAGACAAAGACCTTCCTAATACTATTAGATATTTAGGTATTACAAGTAGGCACCTTTAATAATCTTAACTAAAGTAATTTAGCTAGATATGAATCGTTAAAAATCGATATACTTCGGTAGCGCTCGTCAACGGAAAGTCTTCCAAAACACGCGCAACGATCAACGATTTCAGTTTTGTGCTTCGTGTGGTGTGGGATGGTAGGTTTTTCTTGGCGTATTATTTTTACGGACGGCATTTGACTGATTCCAAAATGGCGCGTGTAAAAATCTTAATTTATTTAAAAACCAAATATTTTATTTCGTTTTTCTATGTTTTTAGGTTTGGTTTAGCGTTATGCAGTTTTATAATGGCCTACAAACTTACTTTTACAGGAATGGGGCTTTAAACAAAGTGTTATAGAAGCTTTTAAAGGTAAGCATTAAAATAGATTTGCAACTTCTTTTCGATTAAAAAAAATACTCACTTGTTCTAGAGGCAGTTACTGACATAAACCCTTCAACGGAGCAAGAAAATATCGTTTTTTTTTTTTATTTATTTATGAATCAACAAACTTTCGAGACCGCGAAGTGAATTGTGTGCTGGGCGAACCTTTTCCTGTTCCGTGGCTGGGCGGGGTAAGCCCATGGTAAAAGACGATGTAAAGTGAATGTCCAGAAATTAAAGCAGGTTCAATAGGTTTTGCGGACACAAGTTTTTAAAATTTTAAATGTTCAGTCATAAATGGCAATTATTTAACAGTTATATTTTTGCAAAACGTGAATATTTCGCTTTTTTATGTGCTATTTGGAATGCCTATTTTATAATAAAAATTCGAAAACTGCTCAAATTTTGTCAAGTAAAACGTAATGAACCCACTTTAATGTCTAGACATTTACTTTACCATGGTTTTACCCCGCCCAGCCACGGAAGAGGAAATGGTTCGCCCAGTAACCCAATTTTAATCGCAAAAATAAAAGAATAAATAATTACCATTATTAATGAGGAAGTTGCAAATCCTTTTTAATGCTTAGTTTTAAAAGCTTTTAAAGCACTTTGATTAAAGCCCCATTCCGTTAAAGTACGTTTGTTGGCCATTATTAAACTGCACAACGCTAAAACAAACCACAAACATAAAAAAACGGAATAAAATATTTGGTTTAAAAAATATATATTTTTTACTCGTTTATCAGTCAAATGGCGTTGGTAAAAATAATAAGCCAAAAAAACCTACCTCATCCACTTATCACACTTATCTCGTAATACATACATATACATACAAATTTATAGATTTTAATTCCTAATACTCCTCCATATACTCCCTTGACCATATATATTTTATAAATTTAATTTGCTACAGGAACTAACCATATACTACAATAACTAAAGGCTTATACAGGGTGTCTCGAAAGGTAAGGTCAAAAATGGTAGAAGTAATAGATGAGCCAAAATAATGTTAGTACTTCATATAAAAAAGTTCTATCGCGCTTTCTTAGGGAATTTTTGACGTTTAAAGTTATAATAAAAAATGTATTTCATTTATAACTTTTAAACAGTTGCTCCAATAATAATTATATTTGGGCATTTAAATAAACTCATACCACTGTTTTTTCCAAAGGCAAATAATAGCGCAGCAATTCATAATTATACAGGGTAAGACGAATTTTTCGTTTATTATATGCATATTTTACAGAGATTAAAATTTGACATTTTGGTTTGACCGTTTAATTCCTTCATCATTTTTGTACAAAAAGGTATACCTTATGTAAATCGATATCTTGGACCATTCTTCATAAAATCGCATTTTAAAAACCAGACATACCCCTATTTTGTATATAACAAAAAAATCCATTTTTTGAGGAAAATATTAAAATGTGGTTAAAAATGGTGTTTAAAGGCCTTTGAAACTTTATAACACAAATAAAGACTGTTTTTTAAAAATTTTTACCATATTTTAATAATTTTCTCAAAAAATTGATTTTTATTACATACAAAATGGGGGTATGTCTGGATTTAAAATGCGTTTATATGAAAAACGGTTCACGGTATCAATTTAAATAAAGTATACCTTTTTTGTACAAAACTGATAGAGAAATTATACGGTCAAACCAAAATGTAATTTTTACCTCTGTAAGAAATGCATTAAATAAACGAAAAAATTCGTCTCACCCTGTATAATTATGACTTACGGCGCATCATTTGCCTATGGAAAAAAGCATTGGTACGAGTTAATTTAAATGCCTAAATATCATTATTATTGTGGCAACCGTTCAAAAGTTATTAATGAAATACTATTTTTTATATTCTAACTTTAAACCTCATAACTCCCTAAGGAAGCGCGATAGAACTTCTTTTTATATGAAGTACTAACATTATTTTGGCTCACTCTACCACCCCTATCATTTTTGACCTCACCTTTCCGGACACCCTGTATATTCCAGCAAGCTACATTTTTTGCTACTTTAATTAAAGCTTAGGTATAACCATAATATTGATATAGTAATACTGATAATAAGATTGAATATCAGTCCCAACTAAGTCCATTGAGCAGTAAAAAGTAAATGACTTAATTACCATAATGTCATGGACTAACAGCGGTAACTAGACGACTTTAATAACCACACTACCAATGCCAAATAATGGTCGCTAACATATCAGATATTTTTCGGTTATTAAGCCGACTTAGTTATAGTAACTAATTTGGAAGTAGAAAGTCAACTTTAATTATGACATTAACTGATCTTATCTGTCCCCTATTTAACTGAGATAATTTAGTTATGATTATTAAAACTTTAATTATGGTTGCTAGAAATTTCTCTCAGTGTTCCTGGAAGACCAACAAGATCTAGACGACTGTTTCATAAAAACCACCACCGAACTAATTATGGTATAACGTGTTTTAATGATCCCTTAGTTAAGAGTTTTAATGTCAATTTTAGCAAGGTTGATTTGGTATTTGGTCTTGGTAGTTTTAAGAGACATGTAAATATTTTGCACTGCTGTGTGGATATTTTTTTCTGTTCGTAACGTTATGTGAACTATATATATGGTAAATTATATACCAACTGTGGGGGAAAAGAAATATTTCTGTTGTTTACTGTGGTTTTTAAACGTGCATGTTTCAAAAATATTTTGGTGTCTACAGAGTGTCCCAAAAAAAGCTATGGCTAAGAAGTTGGTTTTTTTATAATTGTAACTCCTATTTTTATTTTCAGAATCGGATTCAGCCTAAAATTTTGCATAAAGTATGTTATTTTATTTTGACACTTGTGACGATGTTGCCACGCTATTTACAATTTACTAAAACTTTCGTAAAAACATGTTACATGAAAATTAGGTAAAAACGGAAATAAATTAGTTATTATCATTACTTAGCTAGGTATTTTAACACACTAAGGATCATAAAATAGATAAAGAGCATAAAAAAATACTGGATTTTATACAGGGTATTTCTTACAGCATGGCCAACATCTCAATATTCTTTAAAAAGCTAAATCTTAATTTTTTAAATGGAACGCCCTGTATATTGGGTGTTTTTAGATTTTAAAATAAAAATAAGGTAAGGTTCTTAACCAATTCCTAAAAGAAAAATGTAAGGTTTTTTAGATATTTAAGCTTTTTGAAAAATTCATGACAAGTATTTTTTCAAAGAGCAGAACTTCGGTATTTTAAACAGAACACCCAGTATATTTGTCAATATTCTTAAAATTTCATCTTTCCTTTAAAAAAATGTAACATAAGCTATGGTTATTTTCAAAAAGAACTCATTTATCGACTTAAAATAAATTGTCCTATACCTTTGTTGCCGCATTTTTTGTAACGTTAGATGTAGTAAGTTTTTAATTCTAAATTTTCATGCAATGAATTTTTTAGAGGTCAATAAATGCTATATTTCTAAAAATAATCATGGCTTCTATCGCTTAAGGGGGAAAGATAAAGTTTTAAGAATATTGACAAATATACTGGGTGTTCTGTTTAAAATACCAAAGTTCTGGTTTACAAAAAATATACTTGTCATGAATTTTTAAAAACCTTACATTTTTGGAATAGAAATCGCAAAAGAAACTTACCTTATTTTTATTCCTAAAATCTAAAAACGCCTTAATATACAGATTAAGCTTATTAAAAATTGAGATGTTCCCTATGCTGTATTTTTTATGGAAATTCATTTTTTGGTCCTTAGTGTGTTAAAACCGCCTAGCAAGATAATATTATTAATAAATTTATTTCCGTTTTTACCTAATTTTTGGGTAACGTGTTTTTTACGAAAGTTTCAGTTAATTATAAATAGCGTGGCAACATCGCCACGTGTGTCAAAATAAAATAACGTGTCATATGCAAAATTTCATGCTCAATCGGAATCTGTCAATAAAAAGGTGGGTTATAATTAAAAAACTAACTTCCTAACCTTAACTTTTTTTGGGACACTCTGTATACATCAAGTTATTTTTAAAACATTTTTTTTTATCTTTATGACGTCTCACGAAGGCTTATGCCTAAATACCAGTGTACCGTGAGTGCCGGGTTACTGGATGTTTAACCCAATATTGTCGTGTTCCGTCAACGTTATCCAAGCACTGAAACATGCAGTTGCATTTCACAGCACCTTTTAGACAACGCGGTAGTGCCACCACCGACGTTATTTTTAAATAACTACTATCTAGAAATGGCAGAATACTACACAGTGGTTTGCCATTGCCAACTGTGAGGTGATGAGCTATTAAAAATCCGATGTCCAACTCCGAGATTCGAACCCGGGTCGCTGCGGTGAGAGGCTGACACGCTAGCCTCTGCACCACTGCTCGCCACACATGCACGTTTAAAAACCCTACAACTTTTATTCAAGATTTTTTGTCATGTCTCGTTAAACAACAGAAATATTGGACTTTCCCGCACAATTGGGCCACCCTGTATATACTGGGTAAGTAAAAAGAATTGCAACTCTTGAATAACTTTAAAACCACTAGAGCTACATTTACCAAATTTGGTATCTGAATGTATCGGGCATGAAGAATTTAATAGTAATATCGGCACCGTTGCCAGATTTCCATGTTTTGTGCTACACATATATTTTTGTTTTTTTTTTTTTAATGGAACGTATCATTTATTTTTACCGCAATAAATTGCACAGGCTAAAGGTCCAAAAATTTTCAAAATTTCATTTTTACTAGCTGCTAAGGTATGATACCACCACATTTTAGGTAAAAAGTTCAGATGCGCTCAAATATCTCTAAAAACACTTAAGAGGATGCCGTAGCACGTTAAATGAGCTAAAACGCGATTCGCTGCCGTTTTTAAATATTTGTTTTGAGAAAAAGTTGTACATAGAAAAATTTCTTAAAATGATCCAAAGATTATCGGAAAGTTAATTGATTTTTGGTAATGGTAATAATTACCACATTAAATTTCCCAAGATTACAAAACCGTAAAAATAACCAACTTTCCGATAATCTTTGGATCATTTTAAGAAACTTTTCAATATACAACTTTTTCTCAAACAAATATTTAAAAACGGCAGCGAATCGCGTTTTAGCTCATTTAACGTGCTACTGCATCCCCTTAAGCTGCGTTTACAAACTTTGGCATTTAGGGTTCCTGGATAAGTAGTATTGAATAGTGATACTGTCATTGTTGCCAGATTTTCCAGTTTTGCGCTACATGAAATATTTTTGGTATTTTAAATTAAATGCCCTAATTATTTTAATTGCCACAAAAGGAGCGTGCAAACTTTAATAAGATACCAAATTTTTTAAATTTAATCTTTACCATTTACCAAGATATGACAACATCGCAATAGTATTAAAATTTGGCCACAATGCTAATATCACTAATCAATTAGGCATGCTAAAGAACTCCTAATACAAAATTTTGTAAACTTAGCTTTAGCGGTTTTCAAGGTATTTAGGCCCTAAATTACTTCTTGCTGAAAGTGTAGTGTATCATATCTCAGCAACTAATAGAAACAGAACCTTCAAAAATTAAGAAACTTACTAAATTTGATCCATCCAATTTAATGCAGTAATGAGTAAAATAAATGGGGCATTCCATTAAAAAAAGGAAAAAAACACGTGTATCACAAAACTGGGAAATCTGGCAACTGTGCCGACATCACTATTTAATTCCACAGGTCCTAACTACCTTAAATACCAAATTTGGTAAATTTAGCTTTAGCGGTTTTAAAGATATTTAAAAGTTGCTGTACTTTTTACTAATCCAGTATATATATTATTATTTAAGTTCTGTAGTTTGTACTATTTAACACTAATTGGAGTTTTTTTCTCTGTAATGTGCAGTTTTGGTAAATAAATAAATAAATAAATTAGAATTTTAATTTTCAAAAATCAAATCTCGGTTTTCCAGGTACCCCGTGAAACCATCGAAAATAAACCACCAATTTTTTTTCAATATTCCAATGTCTACGGAACTATAGCACTTGAATTGGATATTGCCGAAAATATAAATGTGAAGCTTTGTTTTCAATACTGCTTGACTTAAAAAATAAATATAGAAACTGTTTGGAGATTGAGCCGAACCTAAAGATACTCTGTAATTAACAAAAACTTCTGCATACTTTGCATTTAAAAAATATTTTATTTTTAGCCTGATATTTGTGGTGACGACATACTTTGACAAAAGCGTGCAAGTATGGGGATTTAAAGATCTATTTAAGCCATTTATTGTGGCCCGCCATTTTGACTATTTTTCTAGTTTTTCTTTACACAAGAATGTAGTAGCTTTAGTATACTAAACTCCATGCTTTATTCTATTTAAAAATACTTGTATCTTTATACCTGTGAAAATAATGTGACTGGAAAAATTTAGTCCAAAATTGAGCTTCTGTTAGCTTTGAAGGGACATTTTCAATATACTTTTTCTTAACTGCTGGATAGG
>JACEGR010004795.1:0-22500 GCA_014170235.1 Listronotus bonariensis | reverse complement strand
CAGTCAGTTCATTTATAAGTAAAGTATGTGTAAAATGGCGAATTCGCAACCGAATGTAAGGGTTGGTAAAACATCAAGTCTTTTAAAGGAATTCATATTATTTTGTATGATTAATAGATTAGAATACTTTTAACACCATAATAATTTGAAATAAAAAGATCATGATTTTCAATCTATTATTTAAAATATTCTGAATTTACCATGTCTAGTTAGTTACTAACTAAAATTTCTTGGTTTAAAATTATAATATATGGGCATCATATTTTACATTGCAAGCACAAAAAAGCCATAAACTAGCAAGCAAAATAAAATGGCGTCCAAAAAATTAGGAATATACGTTTTTAGTAATACAATCTTTTAAATTAAGCTACATATCCAGTTTTTATTCTATATTTTATTTATTTTTTTAAATGTTTATTCCTTTATTTAAAATAAAAAAATAAACACACACAAAAGGGGATTTATCAGTATAAAAAGGGCTAGGCGATGTCTGGGATAATTTTCGCTCATGTTTCTTTACGTCATCTAAATGACCAATTGGGCTTTAAAAGAAGTTTCTATTTAAAAAATAAATACATAAGACAATCATCAATGTCTATGTCATAAATAATCAGTAACCCCACATTCTTATAAACAAAATGAAGTTTTTTTTTTTGAGAATGTGAGGTATATTTTTTATATCCACGTTATAAAACGTAAAATTATACATACCCAAATCTTATTTAGAAAAGTTTTACAAGTTTATCTAAAACATTCTTATTTGGTGTTATTTTTGCTTATTTTATTATTGCCTTAGAATGGCACACCTCTGGCAATCGAAATGCACTTCGTCATTATATTATTTACAGTGTTGCCAACACAAAGGTCTTTGTAAACAAAGGCAAATTATTTGGATTTGTTTTCTTTGTCACACACGTTTGTGTTTTCATGTTTAGTATTTTAATCCTGGCAACAAAACAAACGGCATTTTAGCATTGAAAACAAGTAATGTTTGGTCTGTTGTGAATAGTCTAAGAAGTCAACATTTACTGAAAATGAATAAAAGTTAATTTTGTCCACATTTTAAGTTCCTGCACCCATTGGTCCAAACAGCATATGACATAAAACCGTGTTGAACACGATAAACCTGTATTTCTACTTAATAATACACAAATTTATTATAAAATTATCAGCATTAAAATTGTTGAAAAGCGTTTTTCTCGATTTGTCAATTTTTGACTTTACTTGTTTGCCCACCCACCATAGAATTATTTATCTAATACTCAAAGTAGAATAAGCATTTGATCCTGCTTGGTGAACATAGGAAAAGTTTTGAAAATTTACAATTGTTTTATCAATCAATCAATCAAATATCACCTTTCATGAGTTGGTATAGAAAACGCATATCGGCAGGAAGCCCTCATTTTTAAAATTAACATAGGTTGAGTCTGGAAAGAACTTCATTGTAATCAGTGTGACTATGCAACAAAGGATTTTTTAACTTAATGATGAAGGGATACAGAAACCTCCTCTGGATAACTTCAAGCTCTGTGATATGTGCTGCATACTGAGGAGAGGAAACCTGGCATACCCCAATATGGATCACATAAAAATAACAGTACAATTTTTTAAAACTTGACATGAGTCTCTATCAAATATTAAACAAAATATTATTTGGCTTTTCTTCAGAATAAAAATAAGAATTTAAATTTTATTCTGGAGAAAAGCCAAATAACATTTTGTTTAAATTTAATCTCCCAGAAAACAAATAAAGCATAAAATACTTTATCAAATCTTGTCATGAAACCCAAGCTCCAACTTGCATGCTTCAACAGCGATTAATGTTATTGTTTTAAAATTTTGGCAAATAGGTACTAGACTTTTATGAGGCTGATTTTTAAATTCATAAAAAAAAAGAAATACATTAAGATCCATTAAGCCAGATATGTTACTCTGGTGAATGTACCTAATACCGAACCTAATACTTGCAGCACTTCTTGAAGTAGTATCTGAAAAGACATTTTAAACAAATTTCCCCAATTCTACCCATTTATTATTAGATTTACTACATTGGTTTTGTAATAAAGCTCACCTATTTCTTGAGGTTGCTGTTTTCTCTTTTGTGTATACTGTTGAGCATGTTGTGCCCAAAATTCTTCAGAGGACACCACTTCAGTCATTACCAAATCCTTATACAGCTGAAGTAGAGTAGGGTTGGTAGATAATAGCCGATTTTTTCTTCTAATTCTTTATCCACTTTTTTAAACTTAGGAAGCAAAGTTTGTAACATTTCTTTTACCCTATCTCTGTCAGCCAGTTGAGCTTGTAAGCCATTTTTGTTTGCAAAATGAAAAGTTGAGGACACTCCATTATGAAGAACTACTTGAAGTTGAACTTTAGCTTTGCCTTCTGGTGATATTTTTGAGCTACAAATAAACGGAGAAATAAACATATTGAGCTTAACTGTTAGTTTTTCCGTAAAGTACAATTAAAAACAGAATGAAATCTGATTTCTTTTTGTATTATTGTTACACATAGAAAAACCGAGGAAAAAATGACAATTCGAATGAAACTGAAAATGAACTAAGAACGGATATAATGTAAAAATACCTTATGAGTAGTATCACTTAAATTTAAAATATGATGGTAATTATGTGTATAACTAGGTATGTAATAAGAGATTTAGGTGATTATCTACAAAGTTTCGGCAACTCCGATTATGACAAACTTTTTTATACAGGGGTTTTTTGGGGCGCTGATCACGAATCTGAACAATTTTTTTGGAGAGGAAAAGGCAAACTGCTTATTATAGCTCGAAACAAAAACAGAAAGGGCTACAAACAATAATTACAGGAACTGGGACAAATTTCAAAAGCAAGGTAATATAATGACCAACACCCGAGGAGCCAGCTTAGTTTAGGTACACCCTTTATTATAAATAAAAAAGGAAAACGCATATAAAATTATAAATCCTCTAAATGAATGATTGCACTTTGTGGTGCCCTTTCAGGAAGAACAGCTACATGTGTTTTTGGTGTATATGTCGCAGTCAAATGGTAATTTTAGAAAAATGGCTTTTGTCTAGCCAAATGCTTTCTGCCTGTTCAAATAGTGTATTTTTATTTTTAAATGCTAACTGCCTAGACAAATGCTATTTGACTAGTCAATTAGCTTTAATTTTATTTGCCTAAGTAATTTATAGACAAATGGAAATAGAAATATTTGCATCACCAGACGGTCCTGCAAAACTGTGACATTGGGGGTCATGGTTAGCTCTGGTTAGGTAAAATCTTTCTTTTAATTTCTTAATAAAGCGAATAAAAAAAAGATTTAATTAACCAAATTACACGTGCTTGTGCTTTTTACTATAGTCTGCAAAACACACTGTACGAGTAATATGTTATCAAATACATCACAGTCATTTGCCTAAGGACCAGGGCAAATGTTATTTTCCTAGGAAAATGCTTTTAAATAAAAAGTATTTTTATAAAGTCATTTGTCCAGGTAGAAAGCATTTGCCTAGACATAAGCCATTTTCCTAAAATTACCATTTGACTGTGACATATATATACATCCAACACCTAAAATAAAAGAAACTGTATTTGCTAAAGCTTCACTGTACCAATATGCAATAATTATAGGCGACTTCAACATAAAAAAGAAAAAACAAAAACAGGTTAACTCATTTATACAGAATAGTGACTTTTACGTCAAAATACACTTCTACTTTTTAATGGCTCATAATACCAATCCCACTCCAGACTTGTTTATGTACTCCAAAAAATTGGCACACAATATTAAAGCTGTGGTTCTTTTGCCTGACATTGGCTTAGACCATTAAGCGATGAAGGTTGAAATCAACACAACCACTCCTCTAGCAACCAGTCCGGAACCTACCAAATTTGACTTTAATAAATGGTACACAGGGTAAACGATGAAATATAAAAATATATAACCGAAAACTTACCCATATGCAATCAGTATTGACAAGATATAAATATTCAACAGAAAATTAGTGGAGGCCATTTGACTATAACACCAACAATTACACACAAATCAACACTTATCTGCTACCACCGTATACAGGTTCAGTTAAATAATATAACATATAGGCAATGTGAGGAAAAAAGACAATCTAACTAAATCCCGGCATGTAAACATGCGTGACTAATAGTGCTTGTTTTGTTATTCTATTGCTTGCCAATGAACCAAACAGTGTTGCTCATATTGTATATAGACTGTCCATGGATGGGGTTAACAAGAGGACAAATGGACCAAAAATCTTATTTTTGGAAAAAGTTGTTTGGCGAAAACGCCTTGATCACATTCGTTTACAGCTGAAAAATTGTGTTGTGTAGAAATTTGAAGAAAGTAAGAGTCTGAAAAGCAAATAATTTAGGTCATTTTCTTATGAAAATTTTAAATAATTAATTTTTAATAACTCCAAAATCAGTTTTATGAATCTTTTGATACCCCAGTAATATAAATATAAAATAAATGATATTTTGCTTAAAAATAAAGGTAGTTTACTCTTGGAGAAAAATCATGTTTTTACAGGATCTCCATATGTTGGTCCATATGTTCTATTGTAAAGTCCATCCGTGGACATTGTATCGAGTACTG
This sequence comes from Listronotus bonariensis, assembly GCA_014170235.1. Classification (NCBI taxonomy): domain Eukaryota; kingdom Metazoa; phylum Arthropoda; class Insecta; order Coleoptera; family Curculionidae; genus Listronotus; species Listronotus bonariensis. Next base: position 17,898 of record JACEGR010004795.1, on the reverse strand, counting down.
TATAGAAAAAGTACAGTGCCCAAATATTGTTGCAATTAAAGGGTCCAATGCAAGAACCGGCCAAGTCTAATTTTTTAGGCAAATTTAGTTAACGTCACTTTATTACTCAGTATAAAATTATCTTTCGTCCTGTGCAAGAACGGGATCTATAACTTTAAAAATTAACGAATTATAGATGTATTAGTAATTGCCTAATTTTTTAAATTTTTCAAAACAATTCAACCCCATGATTTTTTAGATAAACAAGCAAACTAAAAAATCATCCTTCATTTTTTGCTGCAAGGTTTACCACTACCAAACAAATACAATAATAATCTACATTTCTCAAATAAAACATTTTACGACTCATCTGTAAAATTATCAAAAGTGGACTTGGCCGGTTCTTGCATTGGACCCTTCAATTGCAAAGTATCTTGGTTATTATTGGAAATAGAGACTGGAGGTTTATGAGAAGTGTTTTTGTTTTATCTTTGGACAATCCACGAAGGCTAGAAGCCTAAATACTAACGTACCGTGGGTGTCTTAAGCAGGGTAAGAGGAAGTTTGTTAACACGGGACTTGAAGGCTTGAAGATCTGGGGAGAAGGAAAGACCTCCGCTGGCAGTAGGTTCCACAGTCTAGAAACTCTAGGGATAAAAGAACGCACGAAATGGGAAGTTCGGGGCCAGACCAATTGTACCGTATAGGAATGCATACGTGCGGCACCACGAGTTTCTCTGTTGGGAGCTGCAAGAGGAGGGACTATACTGGATAATTCGTCGGAGCAGAAGCCGTAAAAGTATCTATAAAAGAGCGATAGATCTCCCACAGCTCGACGATGGGCAAGAGAAGGAAGTCTTTCAGTAAGTAATGGATCATAAATAAGACGAACAGCTCTTCTTTGAATGGCATCAAGAATACTGAGGGTTGCAGGAGATGTCATTCCCCAGACATGAGAACAATATTCCAGGGAGGGTCGAATTTGGGACACATACAAAGTATATAAATTGGAAGGGGAAAAATACTTTTTGGCTCGGAAAAGAAATCCAAGCTTTTTTGAAACCGCGGTGGCTATAGATACCATGTGTTTATGTCAGTTAAGGTTATTCTCAAATGTGACGCCCACAAGGTTGAATGTGCCCCCGCTCTGCAAAACCTGGCTACTCATAAGCAATGGGTGAGTGTTTGATGATTTTTTCGCGACAAGGAACATGATTGTGTTTTGGATGCATTAAATTGAACGAGATTTTTGGCGCCCCAATCCAATATCAAATTGAGATCCTGTGAAAGAGATTCTGCATCGCCCTGCGTTTGCTTTCCAAGTCGGGTTGAGAGATTGGTTTGAGAACCTGAAAAGTGGAGTGAAGGGTACTATTGTCAGCATAACTATGAATGGGATTGGTTGTGGAAGAAAGAAGGTCGTTGATGTGAAGAAGAAACAAAGTTGGTGCTAGTACTGAACCCTGAGGCACTTCAGCATTAATTTCGTGAATGCTTAAAGAGTGGCCATCAACAATGACTGATATACGTCGATTAGAAAGATAACTGAAGAGCCACGTGCACAGTTTAGTTGGAAGACCGTAGGAGGGAAGTTTATTGAGAAGTGCGTCATGCCAGACCTGGTCGAAAGCTTTAGATATATCAAGAGCAACGATCTGGGACTCACCTAAAAACTCAAGAGACTTGTTCCAGTTGTGTGAAACGAAGGAAAGAAGATCTGCTGTAGACCTCTTGTGACGAAATCCGTATTGCCTGTCATGTAAAGTTTTATGTTTTTCTAAATACCTAAGAATTTGCGAGTTAATGGATTTCTCCATTAATTTACAAAGCAATGAGAGCAGTGAAATTGGTCTATAGTTGGATGGAAGAGATTTAGATCCTTTCTTGGGAATAGGCTGGACACGTGCAGCTCTCCAGCTGTCTGGAAAAATACCCGTGTCATAAGAAATTCGAAAGAGCCTAGTTAAAATAGGTGCAAGTTCAGGAGCACATTTTTTTAAAACGATTGCTGGTATTCCATCTAGCCCAGACGATTTCTTTGTGTTAAGAGAAGTAAGGATATGCTTAATGTGTTTTACCTTAAAAATAATATTGGGCATTTTGTGAGGAACTGGGGGAATAGTTGAAACTGGATGATTGACCGGTGGATGAAGGGTTGAATTGGCAGCAAAATGTTTAGCAAATAGTTCGGCCTTTCCGTTAGATGTAGAAATAATTTTATCTTCCAAAGTTAATGGTGGAAAAGAACTGGTACCGAAATTTCTACTGATGTTTTTGGCAAAGGACCAGAAAGATTTGCTACCATTTGAGCAAGAAAGTACTTTGTATTTTATACGGTTATCAAAGGAGTCTTTGGCTTCTGAGATTGTTTGGTGGTAGTGGTTTCTTGCTTCAATGCTGGCCTGTCGGTTTTCTGGACTAGGATCCTGTAAAAACTTCTTGTGAGCCTGAACTTTTAAAATTCTAGCTTTGTCACATGTAAACCAAGGTTTGTGATTAGAGGGTTTGGTGGTTTTCTTGGTGTGAGGTACATAGGTTTCAATGCCCAATAGAATTGACTCGGTCAGTTGCTTACAGATTTCAGAAGGTCCCAAGGGTACGTGGCGAAAAAGTCCCTAAGGCCATCCCAGTCGACTGAGTTGTAGTGCCATACGGTGCGTGGTGGCATGCGTTCATTTACCTCAGGATGTACAGAGTAAGATACAGTAATCAAGCCATGATCTCAGCGACCTAGAGGGGCAGTAACAGATGCTTCATAGAGTTTAGGGTTAGAAGTAAGAAAGAGATCTAAGGGGTTTGAACTATAATTTGGGACTCTAGGAAAGTAGGTAGGAGCTATAATAAGGTTGGTAAGAGAGTTACTGACTGCAAAGATTTCGGCTGCTCTGCCTTGAGGGTCAGTTTTTAAAGAGCCTAGCCAGTTCTTATTATGGACATTGAAATCGCCAAGCACGATTACTTCGTCCATTGGAAACTGGGAAATGATACTGTCGATCTTTGTTGAAAGAAAGTCAAAGAATTCGACAAAGGAATTGTCAGATGGAGATCGGTATAAACAACAGCTAAATTTAGTTAAAGCCCTAAGTGAAAGTTTAAGCCAAAGGACATCTTCAAGATTGGAAACTCGAGCACAAGCCAGATCGTTGCGAACGTAAGCACACACGCCACCATGTGGGCGAGAAGACGAAATAAGTTCGTAGCCTGGGAAAAGAAGATGGCTGGTTGAAGTTTTAGAACTTATTTGGGTCTCCGTTAGAAACAGTAGATATGTGGGGCTTAGGTGACTCAAGGTAATGGTGAACGGAGTTTATATTGGTATTTAGCCCACATATATTTGCAAAGGAAATCAAACCTTTCGTTGATGGCCCCCGGATGCACTCCTCGCCCGGAGATCCGAATAGAGGGGTATTTTACCTCCGGAATATTTTACGGGTGTGCCGCCATCATTTTTACATAATTTTCAAGTGAAAGAAAAAAAAAGAAAAGAGAAAAGAAGGAAGAAGGAAAACTGACTCACTTATCCAGAACCCGAAACGTCCGTTAAGACTTCACGGGTCCTTTAAAGGGTGAGTGGGGTGGTACCTCCTCAGGCGAGGAAAGCTCCTCAATCACCTACCACAGTTACTTCTTTTTGGTCAAAAAATTTAACATTAAAATGAAAGATGACATAAAAAGGTTTTTTAAGGCTCTTTTATTTTTGACATACAGCACAAAAAATATTATCTTAAGACTCCCGTCCCATTTTAGTTGTTTTGCATTTTACAGCAAAACTAAAAACTAATATTATTAGATATTTTACGTAAAATCCAGTGGTGTAGTTTTGGTTAGTTTTAATTCGAGATATGAACCAAACATATAATTTTTGTAATAGACTACCCAGAATATTTTTTAATTATTAAATTATGGCGATTAAGAGTTTTCAAAAGTATATAATACTCTCTCACAAAAACCCCAGTATACCAAATTATGTCATAATCAGAGTTGCCGCATCTTTCTAGATAATTACAGAGATTTAAAATTAGACTGGTACCTAAGAGACAGTATTCTTTAGACTCTACAAAAGATACCAAATAAAGAGTATGACAAATAAGTAAACAAAAAAAGAGGAAAAAAATTAATGCCTAGATGTATGCTGTTTAAATAAAGAGAAATTTTATTCTCTATTTATGGTAATTATGCCGAATAGGGTTTTCTGCCAATTTTAAGATTTTTTAAAAAATTTTGGCTTACATGTTATCTCTTATTTGTTCCTAATAATAGTGTAATGGCGCAGTTATAAATAATTTAGTATTTTTTGTAAAAAAATAAAAATTTAGATTTTTCGAAAGTTTGTCACTTTTAATTTGAACATTTGGCAACATCGGCAACTTTACGCATCCGAGTTCTATATGTAGAGGATTTTTTAAAATAAAATTCAACGTGACCGAAGTCACGGTCAGGTTAGTTCTTGTTAGTCAAGTCTCTTTTTTTTTTAAAATGGCTTTTTTAAGGAATTAAAAAAATTTATATCCCTTTGACATATTTTTGATGTTGCCAAATGTTCTTCATATTTGACTTTCAATAAATGACGTTTCTTTAACCTTGTTTGCTAGTTTGAGGTTATAAATTAAGTTTTTTCATTTTCTTTTAAATTTCTTATTTTTTCATCAAAAATATTCGGAAAAAATATAATTTTTACTTAATTCTGTATGTGATCTTGGCAAACATTCACTCATTTTAATCATTTTACCCCGCCCAGCACCCCTATTCACTCCCCGGTCCCGAAAGTTTCTTTAGTTATAATTAATTAAAAACGGGATATTTTGGATCAGCGCCACTTGTATTGTATTTAGAAGAGGGTCTAAAATCAGTAAGTATCACTTTTTTAAAAAAATCTTAAAAACGGCAGAAAACCCTATTCGGCACTTAATATACTTAAAGACAATTAAGGTGCTGATATTTACATTTAATATCTGCATAATTATGAGAAACGGCAACTGTATCCCTGTTTTCTACCATCCATATAAGACGTTGATCCATAAGGAAAATTGTTCCATCGCCTTTTTATATCGCACGTTTGGAATTTGAAGAAGCACATCTTCGCTAGAAGTTGACATAATTTGCTTAAAACAAAGTTTTGCAGGAAATTAAAAATATATTTTAATTTGCAGAGAAAACAACAAATCGAATAGGTTAACCGAATCAAATTGAAGGTTATACAATTGTCAATTGTTAAGGTTTATGTATATTCACATTTGTTTGCTTGCTTTGCTTGACATTTAACGCAGAGCCGCAATTGACATGTTTAACGTCCTTCAAGCATGTGCCTACCTTGAGAGTTATAACCATTTTGCCGTGCAAACATAAAATAGATAACCACCACAGATAACATAATAACATAACACAACATTCATAACAGATGAACTTTTTGAAAGTGTTAAACACCATATATCGCCGCGTCAGCATGGATTCTTCTGGCATAGGTTAACTGCGACTAATCTTATATACCAGGATTATGTAGTGGCGAGCTTCCAACCTAAATTACTCTCGCCCAACCTGCTAATTTTGCTAAAAAAGATAGACGTAAGGTGTCAAGGTTTTAAAACTATAAATTAAACAATTTTCTAGGTTACCCCAGCAAACACTATTTGCCGGCAATGTACATTTTTCATATTGGCATTGATGGTAAAGCATTGGCAATTGGTGGCAATATTATCGCCAAAAATGGCGGCATACCAATCCTGATTAAATAAAGCACGCGTTTTTGTTGCAGGCAAATAAATATTGGATTTTTGAAGGCAAACCTTCAACGCATATTCATACTTTTTAAACCATATTATTAACATTGGTATTTAACTAACATTAGAGCAATTTTTTTGATCTGTTTTATTTATAATGGCAGCTAAACAACATTATTTTATGTTTTTTACATAAGTTAAAGGAAATGGCCTTTTCATAACATTTTATTGTTAAAAATCATGCAAATAAAAATTAGGTCAAACAAAATGTTTATTATGTATTTTGGAGCGAATAAAAATAAAATGATGGTAAAATTAGCTACGTTAATTTCGACCGAAGGTGACCCCTTTGTGCATTTGTTTTCTACGTGGTTTTCTAGCTTTTTAGTTTCTTTTTTAAAAAAGAGTTTTTTAATAGACATAATTAAATGTATTCATTACCTAATAGGTGTGTGTTGTGTGATTAATTGGTGATGGCTAGTCGAGAAGGCAAGATATTAAAGTAGACTGTTAGGAGCTGTAAACATTTTGTTTAAAACTTTATTAAAAGTTTTAAAGACGTGTTAATAAAAAATATTATATATATTTAATCGAGTATTTAATAGTTTTTTGACATACCGATAGATGGCGTAATGGACAATAAACTACTACGTTTCTGCAATATCTTCGCTTTTTATCGTCTAAACCTTAGACTATTCACAACAGACCAAACATTACTTGTTTTTTCAATGCCAAAATGCCGTTTGTTTTGTTGCCATGATTAAAATACTAAACATGAAAACACAAACGTGTGTGACAAAGAAAACAAATCCAAATAATTTGCCTTTGTTTACAAATACCTTTGTGTTGGCAACACTGTAAATAATATAATGACGAAGTGCATTTCGATTGCCAGAGGTGTGCCATTCTAAGGCAATAATAAAATAAGCAAAAATAACACCAAATAAGAATGTTTTAGATAAACTTGTAAAACTTTTCTAAATAAGATTTGGGTATGTATAATTTTACGTTTTATAACGTGGATATAAAAATATACCTTACATTCTCAAAAAAAACTTCATTTTGTTTATAAGAATGTGTGTGTTTATTTTTTTATTTTAAATAAAGGAATAAACATTTAAAAAATAAATAAAATATAGAATAAAAACTGGATATGTAGCTTAATTTAAAAGATTGTATTACTAAAAACGTATATTCCTAATTTTTTGGACGCCATTTTATTTTGCTTGCTAGTTTATGGCTTTTTTGTGCTTGCAATGTAAAATATGATGCCCATATATTATAATTTTAAACCAAGAAATTTTAGTTAGTAACTAACTAGACATGGTAAATTCAGAATATTTTAAATAATAGATTGAAAATCATGATCTTTTTATTTCAAATTATTATGGTATTAAAAGTATTCTAATCTATTAATCATACAAAATAATATGCATTCCTTTAAAAAGACTTGATGTTTTACCAACCCTTACATTCGGTTGCGCATTCGCCATTCTACACATACTTTACTTATAAATGAACTGACTGATTATGATAATACCCGATTTGCACTAACTAGTTCGTAATTTATAAAAGCACACTAGGCGCTCAGGTTTCGGTACGATCAAGGACCGATCAAATATCTTACATGGTATTTAAACATCATTCAAGGTAATTCTTTTAAAATGCATGTAAATTATTTGATCGGTCCGTGAGAGTACCGAGACCTAAGCGCCTTGTGTGCTTTAACCTTTAGCAAACAAGCATTCAATTTTTTTATTATTACTGGACACAAATATTCTTTACTTTCATTCATGCTCACCAAATTTGCCATTTTAGATTTTGGGTAATATTTGTGATATGCACTTTGTTTTTGACTGAATTTAAGCATTTACAAAACAACACAAAGGTTATTTCGAGTAGACTAAAAACCAGTTACAAAGGTGCCACAAGCGTCACACAAATAAAGACGGCAATCAACTATCGCTGTCTAAACGCGTCGTTTACAACGTGTGCGAGCAACAAAAAGGAGAATAGTTGAAACTGAGACAGAACTGGTGACGCCGTGGCATCTTCTCAACTGGCAAGAACTTTACAATATAGCGATAAGCGAAAAATACCACTTTTAATACTAGTATATATTTTTTTTGTTTAGAAGTTTCATTATTTAAAAAATTTTTGTTTAATTTTAAAAGCTCTGGATGTAGTAGAGGTAGGAAAAACTTGATTTTCTTAAATTTAGGACTAAGACCAAAATAAGAAAGATAAGTAATTTTAAAATGTCTCTTATTGGCAATTTTTCATTTATTGCAAAAAGTAAAAAAACAACTTGTTATTGAAATAATATTATTTTTAACAAAAAAGTAACGATAATTATTTCATGAAGAGGTTTTTGGTAAATAAATAACACATAAATATAAATATACTTTTATTTGCTTTTCAGTAAACATAAGAAATACACGAATATACATGTTTTGTCACTTCAAAAGGTTCATAGACAACTAAAGCAAGAACAATGTGGGACAGATTCATTACCATGTTTATATGCCGGCATTCTTTGTCTAATGTCTTCCTGTTAGTATACTACACGCCTTAGACCGTCTTCTTTTTATGTATGAAATGAAATGAAATGAAAAGTCTATATTTGTCCAGAAATAATAAATTTCACATAATAATGCCCATTGGGCGTAGGACATGTCATATATAAATACTTAAAAACTAGGAGGTATAATGTACAAAAAATAAAAAATATTAAAAAACATAAAGATTGAGCTGACAACAAAGAGCATCGTCACACATTAAAATATAATTTAAAAATTACACATTAAAATAGCAGATCCAACACAAAGATAATGCTATAATACTAAAATACTAAAAATAAGGCATTAGTTTATAGTAATAAACACATATTAAAAATTATTATAAAAACATAGGTTAAAAATTATTATAAAAACATAGGTTTAATATTTACAGACAAAATCCTGCGGCTCTATATTGTCTTTCAGAAACTCATCCACCGTGTAATAAGCCTTCGAAATCAGTAGCCCTTTCAAATGTTTTTTAAAAATTTTACATTTTCGTTTCTGATATTTACAGGGATCTTGTTGTAAATTTTTATTATTGACGAATGAACATTCTTTTGTATGTAGGACAGGTTACACTTCATGCCCTTAAGATTTCCCTTATGTCGGGTGTAGTGGTTGTGAGCTCTTTCGCAGTCCCCCAATAAACCCTTATTCTCTTTTACAAAGGTGACTGCTTCATATATATAAGTACAAACAAGGGTAAGAATTTTTGATTTAATAAATTTTGGTTTGCAGGTTTCAACAGATTTTAGGCTGAAAATACTCCTTATACACCTTTTCTGAAGCAAAAAGATTCTGCTTGCCTTGTATTGCCTATTGAATTGGCTAAACGTGTATAAAAATTTTAATATTTATATTGTCAAATAAATAAACCCTACAGTAAAAACTACATACTAAACATGTATAAAAACACAATCAAAATACCAAAAAATCAACAGAATCTCCTATTTATATAGCATCCACTATATTAATATTTTTTCCACTAGCAACATTTATTTAATCAATAATTTAGTATATTTTGGTGAGTGTGCGTGTGTATGTCTGTAAATCAGGAATTAAAAAGATAGAATGAGGATTTTTTAAATAACCACTTTTGTATTACATTTGCTTAAAGGCAGTTTTACAAATAATAGTACATCATTTAATTTAAGATTTATTCTCATAAAAGAAAATGGCACTAATATCATAATTAGTCATTTGTAAATAAGTTATGTATATGAAATAATTTAAAACATATTATTATGTATCTCATAAAGAAATAAATACTAACAGACTACGCCAACAACGATGCGACGCCAATGAATTGCAAAACAAACATATGTTTACTTACTTGTGAAATGACACATCACATTGGGGTTTAAAAAGTCTATTTTTTTGCATACTTGGCATTCACGAACCACATTGTCGGTAATATTGTCCAATAATTTACACAAAAACACTATAAGACACATGAAAAACTGAGAAAATCACCAAAACAACCATTTATCACAAGGCAACGCTGCAATTAATGGCGCATGAGAAGTGATAAAAATGCTACGAGACTAGCCAATTCGAGCCCGCTTGGAGGCTATAGCCCGTAGCAACGTTGTCGGGTTGTTTAGTCAATTTTCCGTGATTTAAAACAAAAAGAAAAACCTGTAAATAATCAAATTTAATGATAATTTAATATGAACATAATAATAGAATTCTGATATCAAAATCACCTTAAAGTTTAGACGATATTCTTATATAGTATTACCAGTAAAAATTGTATTAACAAATAAATGCAAGCATGGCAAAAGCCAAGACTTTTAATATAAAATAGCAAAAGTGGCACTAGCGCTTGCCCTATGACTTAAGCAAAATTATCTTGAAAGCAAATAGTCCAGTCAAATCGGAGAAATTTTTAATGTCTGATCGTAATCAAATGTAAACAAGTTTCGTCTCCTGTAAAGGATAAAAGGTCATTGGTCTAAACCGTACCAATTAGACAAAAATATTTCGAGAGCGGTCTGCGGTAGGTGATCTCACTTAGCTTTGAAAGAAATATCTTCGGCTAGTGAAAAATCTGCATCTCCAAGTTGGGCAGTGTTCCGAGAGATGGTACTTTGCATTGCAAGGAAATTGCATGCAGTAAGGAGTTTTTCTCTATTTTAATTTTCAAATAAAATATCGCATCATTTTAGCTTTTAAAAAAAGTATATGCGACAATTTTCGTCAATAAGACGTCAGCTTGCTGCTTGGGAGTATCTGCATTTGCCCACTTTCGTGTCTTTTTGTTATCTTTTTGCCAATAACTTATTAATGATGGATGCCATCATCTTAAACGCATTTTTTTGCCAATAACTTATTAATGACGGATGCCATCACATTATCTGCAACACGTGGCCTAATAACGGCCAATTGCCCACTTTCGCGTCTTTTTGATACCTTTTTGCCAATGCCTTGCCATTAAAGAGTGTTGGCAATGCCAGTAAATTAAATGTACAACGCCGGCAAAAAATGTTATATGGGTACTCTTTTAATAATAACAACATTGAACAAGGTGGGTCGCGTAGAACTGAAAAACAAACACTGACACATTTATTATTTAAAGAGAACACAATTTTGAAAATGGTATTTTAGAGGAAGTAAGATAATAGAAGTAGTAAGGGTAGTAGAGGTGAAGTCAGTAAAAAGTTAAAATTTTAGTTAAGCCCCCGTACGGGCTACCCCTAGTGGGGGTACAACAGCCCATACTAAATTTAGTTAGTCAAATAGTTCCTGTAGTCTTATTTAATAGTGAAAATAAAAAGATAGTTTCTTGGTCTACCGGTCTTATGGTCCCAGAAAATAGTTCCATATGGTGTACTTGCACAAGTGGCGTAAAGTAGCCCCTATGTACTCAAAATCTTTACGTCACATATGGTGAAGGCTCCCCCGTTCTCAGTGAGCTTTGTGAAACGTCGGTTATGGTAAGCTGTGCCCGCCCCAGTTCCAGTGCCATTTGTGAAGCGATAGGAAAAGTCGCTCCTGGTTCGCCCTTCCTGCCCTTCAGTGTATTTTATATGGTAAAGGCGTCCCGTTTCCCGAAGAAGAAATGTGTGGTAAATGATAAAGACGGGGAAAAAAATGTGTTAGGTACAAGAAAATCAAGATAAGGTGTATCTTCAGTTTTGAAATCTGGCTAAATGGTTTTTGCCAGAGTTGTTAAAGAAGAATATGGAAAAAATGAAATAGTTATTTGCATTGAAGTTGTTGTTTTGCAAGAGTCGATGAAGAAGGATATGGAAAAATAGTTTTTGCGTTGAAGTTGTTGTTTTACGTCGTGAAGACGGAGTTTAGAAGCAGCATCCTAATAACACACAATGTTTAGGAAACGTACGTTTTAGGTACACTTTAGGTCCGAACGTTCAAGGCTACAAAAAATCGTGTACAAAACGTTTTATATGAACCTATTACAAACGTTTTTTAGAACCTACATGAAACGTTTTTATTGACCGTATTCTGATCTTAAATGAATAATAAAATGAAATGAATAAAAAAAGTCTCAAATAATTATTTTTGCATATTAAAATTCTTTATTCGTACTTTTAAGGATAAGTTATAACCTTTTTATCGCATAACTCTAATGCCCGTTTCCACCTACTTTTAGGGTGTTCCTAACGCTAGGTAGAGAATAACTTACATTAAGTTACCGTTAGTTATTCTTTACCTAGCGTTAGAAACCCCCAAAAAGTTGGTGGAAACGAGGCATAAGAAGTTGTTCCTTGGAAAAATATTCGAGGAGCATTATTCGTTAGAACGTACCCAGGAATCCTTTAGCTAGAAACGCGCCCTTAAATCTTCTGTCATTAGGTGAATAACATTGCAAGTTGTAAAATTGCATTTCAGTAAATTTTATACGATTAGTATTCCTTAATGTGCTGTTTTCTTTTGTGAAATTATTCGATAAAACTAAGGGTAAAAAGGGACGAAATAAACCCGCTGTTTATACTTGTACTTCCCGTAATGGACTATCTTTATTGGACTCTGATGGTACAGATAACTAGAGTGTCCCAGTCGGTAATGATCAATATGTCATTCTCGATGCCATTAGTTACATTACAAACATACTAGATGGCTCTACTTATACTACATTAATATTTTTAGATACATTTTACAACACTCCCACTTATCTAAACAATATTAATGTTCACTTAACCCTAACTCACTACTAAACATTGAGTGTTTTGACAAACACAGTGGCTTTGTTAATACGTCAGCTATGATTTCTTCCGTAGGTAAAAACTTTAGTTCAACAAACTTATTCAAAATAGCCTCTCGGATAAAATGGTAGCGTACGTCTATATGCTTAGACCTTTTGTTACATACAGGATTTAATGCTAATTTCTGAGCACTCTGAATATCATTGCAAATTGTAATAGGGGAAAGGTGTACAAAATGGCATAGTGGGGCAAAACGACATATTATAGGTATTTCCAAAGCGAGTTGCTAGATGGCGCCTCTGCAATCCTTAATAAATTCCTTTAGGCTACTACGTATTGTGTATCATAATTTAGTTCCCCTCGAGCAATTAAGTGAGTAGCACGTGGTCGAAATTTTATTTTCACACTATAAACTTTTGTTTCTGTGTTTGTTTGAAAGCGTATTTTTGGAAACAAAATAACCGGGTAAGTCAATATTTTTAGATCAAGTAGTAGGATTGTAACTCTAACAAAAACCCAAGTTTATTGTTGTTTAGTTCTTGTAGTTTTTTTTATTTTTATTCTTATTTGATGTGTGTCTAAGTAGGGCAAAATGACATACGTTACTGTAGGGCAAAATGGCATAGTATGTCATTTTGCCCTCCTTTAAGATTTTTGTGATTATAAATGCTAATTTTTTAATTTGATCTAGGATTATGCCACGCAACTATCAGAGGAAGACCGAAAGGCAGTCTTGGAGTCAGGATTCTATGATTAATGCCATACAAGCTGTAAAAAACAATGAAATGGGATGGCTTAAAGCATCAAAAGTATTTAATGTACCCCAGGCTACATTACGAAGGCATGCGTTAAAAAAAATAAGGAGCTGAACCCAGGAGAGAAACGGCTAGGAAAACATAAAACCACATTTCCTCCAGAAGTGGAACGACAGCTGGTCGAGCATTTAAAATTTTTAGAATCGCGATTTTTTGGGTTAACTAGAAAAGATGTTTTAGAGTTAGCTTATCAGCTAGCGGAAAAAAATGGTTTTAAACATCAGTTTAATGATAATAAAAAAGCAGCCGGAAAAGATTGGCTTAGAGAGTTTCGAAGAAGAAATCCTGACATTTCTTTGAGAAAGCCCGAAGCAACATCCGCGGCGAGAGCTCAAGCTTTTAACAGACCTCAAGTTGCCGAATTTTTCAAAACTTTAGAAGAGGTTGTTAAATACGAGAAGATAAATCCAATGAGAATTTATAACTCAGATGAGTCTGGGTTGTCAACGGTACAACGTCCTCAGAAAGTTTTCGCCACAGCAGGGCGGAAACAAGTTGGCGCTATTACAAGCGCTGAAAGAGGATCTCATGTGACAGTAGTGTGCGCGATGTCTTCGAATGGAAACTATGTCCCGCCAGCGCTAATTTTTGCCAGAAAGAACCTTAAGCAAGAATTAGGGGATCATGCTCCTCCAGGAACATTATTGTTAGCTCAGGAGTCTGGATGGATGACAGGCCCAGTTTTTCTAAAATATTTGGAGCATTTTCAAAAACACACTAAGGCAAGTCTGGATGATAAGGTTTTGTTAATTGTTGACGGTCACTCGAGCCATAAATATTTAAATGCACTTTTGTTCGCAAAAGCGAATGGCATTGCATTGCTTTGTCTACCGCCCCACTGCACCCACCGCATGCAACCCTTGGATGTTGCTTTCTTTGGACCACTCAAGACATATTATGACCAGGCAATTAGTAAGTGGTTAAAAACCACCCAGGAAGGGTGGTCACCCAATTTCAAATTGGTTCTTTATTTAATGAAGCCTATTGCAAAGCCGCGTCAGTGCAAAATGCAGTCAATGGGTTTGCTAAAACCGGTATAGTTCCATTTAACCCGGACATTTTTCCGGACTATATGTTTGAAGCCTCAGAAACCACAAATATTCCACTAAATAACTCTGAACCTGGAACGAGCACTGAAAATAATAATTCAGATTCGCCAGCTATTCCAGATCAATCAGAATCTGACAAACAAAGCAGAGGACAGAGTACGCTTGCAGTCACTCCATTTGACCTAAGCCCACCTCCAGTAGGTCGTTTTGTTTCTGGGCAAGGGAAAAGAAAACCCAGAAAACGTCAAGGTACGTGTGTCCTAAATTCAACCCCAAATTTAGAGGAAGCAAAGAAGAAAAACCAACCGGTGGAAGTCACTGAACCAAGAAAAAAAGAAATGTAACTAGAAAAGTTCTCCAGGATTCGGAATCTGAACAAGAAGCTTTTTCCGGGGACGATGATGATGAGAGTACTTGCTTATACTGCACAGAACCCTACAAGATGTCCAAAAGAGGAGAACTATGGTTCCAGTGCTGTTCTTGCAAAAAATGGGCCCATGGAGACTGCGCGGGGATTGACAAAAAACAAAAACATATATTTGTGAACTTTGCTGTTAAAAATAAGCCCATGTCATTTTGCCCACCCGGGTGGGCAAAATGACACACTCAGCAATTTTTTTAAAATATTTATTAAGAAAATAAGTTTTGTATTTCTTTTGTGCTAACTTGGTTTTTATGAGAGTAGAATAATTCTTTTATATGTTAGAGTGGTTTCCGTAAGAAAAAACGGTTTTTGGTAATATATTTTCTTAATTTTTCAAAAAGTATGTCATTTTGTACACCCTTCCCCTACATTTAGAAATACCCAACAAATCAGACATTAAATTTCTAAGATAGATTGCTTCTTTTGAAGCTTCCGACAAAGCCATATACTCAGCTTCTGTACTGCTCAATGCTACGTGTTTTGTTTCTTACATTCCCAAGAAATAGCACTACTTGCTAATTTAAAAACAAACCCAGTATATGACTTTCTGTCATTAATATTATTTGCAAAATCAGCATCAACAAAACCTATTAAATCTAAATCAATTTTTCTTGTATTTAATGCAAAAGACTTAGTTCCCTGTAAATATCTAAGTACTCTCTTAGCATATTTCCAGTGCTGCTCTGTATAACAGTTATTAAACTGACTAAGAAAATTAACAGCATATGTAATGTCTGGTCTTGTTAGTACTGACAAGTACATAAGACTGCCTATAAGTTGTTGATAAGGCAATTCTTTATTGCAAATATCTGAATTTGCCTGATCAAAACACACATTTTTCTCCATTGGAGTGCTTACAGCCTTGCACTCACTCATATTAAATTTTGCCAAAATTTGAGATACATACTGTTCTTGATCTAACAAAATTTCATTTTTTTCTTTATCGATTCTAACCCTCATGCCTAGACATTGCTTAATTTGACCTAAATCTTTTACTTTAAATTTTAAGCTTAGCTGTTGCTTTAAAAAGTCAGTCTCTGACATGCTGTTAGAAAAAATGAAAAAATCATCAACGTATAAGGCAATTATGGTAATGAACCCATCTTCACGTTTTACAAAGACACATGGCTCGTAATCACTCTTACTGTAATTCAAACTGAATAACAAAACTTCAACCTCTTTGTACCAAACACGTGATGATTGTTTCAAACCATATACTGCTTTATTAAGCTTTAAAACCTTATTTTCCTTACAATCATTATAAAAGCCTTCTGGTATTTCCATGAACACATTTTCTTCCAGTTTTCCATTCAAAAAAGCAGTCACCACATCAAGGTGAAAAATATCTAAATCAAATTGAACTGACAAAGCAAAGAGTAACCTTAGTGTTGAATGTTTAACCACTGGAGAAAAAGTTTCATTGAAATCTATACCTGCCCTTTGGCTAAAACCCTTTGCGACTAATCTAGCCCTATAAGTAATATTACCCTCACTGTCGACTTTTTCTTTAAACACCCACTTGCACTTAACTGGTGTTTGACCTTCAGGAAGGTCAACAAGGTCCCACGCACGGTTTTCACTAAAACTTTTCAGTTCGCTTTCCATCGCACTTTTCCACTTATCTCTTTTTGGTCCCGAAAGAGTTTCTTTCACTGTCTCTGGATCTCCCACTGAAGATGGACACTCTTCTAAAAACATGTTGCTCTGTGGTGTGAAATACGTCACAAAGTCCTTAAAGTCTTTCACTTTTCTTTGTCTTTCTGACTTTCTTGTACTTTCTGGATAATTGTCATTTTCTGGAGCCACAACTCTTCCCTCAGGAACATATGTTTTATCACTCAAATCCTCTTCAGGAATGTTTTGGTCTTCGGTTAAGTTTTCACTACTCTCCGAACCATAATCTTCATTTAATCCCTGGTCACGATTTTCCAAATCAGAATTTCTCAAATTTTCTCTTTCTTCAGAATAAAAATTTGTACTTTCTGTTTCTTTTGGTTCTTTTTCTTTAACGTACATATCTCTACTTGTAGACACTTCATTTGTTTTTGGATCAAAAACTCTATATCCTTTGGTCGTTTCGGAGAAACCAACTAAAATCAACTGCTTAGACTTCTTGTCCCACTTTCTTCTTTTCTCTTTTGGAATGTGAACCATCACTGTGCTTCCAAATATCCTGACATGACTTAAATCTGGTTTTCTTCCGAAGAAAATTTCATAGGGAATTTTTGGCATATTTGAAATAGCAGCTCTATTTCTCAGATAACAAGCTGTGTTTACTGCTTCTGCCCAGAAGCGTTTATCTAACCCTGCTTCATACAATAAACATCTAGCTTTTTCTACCAAAGATCTGTTTAATCTTTCTGATCGCCCATTTTGTTCAGGTGTGTATGGGTTTGACATCTGATGCACAATGCCTTCTTGTTTCAAGTAAGCTTCAAACTGTTTACTCACATATTCTCCACCATTGTCTGATCTTAGCACCTTAATTTTTCTGCCAACTTGCTTTTCTACCAAACTCTGAAACTCTTTAAACTTCCCAAATGTCTCATCTTTTGTTTTCATAAAGTAAACAAATGACATTCGACTGTAGTCATCCTGAAACTCCACATAATATCTAGAACCACCTATAGAACTCACCTCCATGGGTCCTGCTACATCTGTGTGCACTAGGTCTAAAACATTCGTTGCTCTATTAGTGGAACACTTAAAAGGCTGTCGAGTTTGTTTGCCTTCACAGCATACTTGACAATCTCGCATGCTGATGCTTGATTCGCCACTATAATTTATGCCTTCCACTAGACCATTTTTCATTTTATTTAAATAGTTAGAATTAATGTGACTGTGCCATGTTTCACTTGTAGCAATGGTTTGTGCAGCAAAAAATTTGCGCTCACACGTGTCAACTTTGTAAACACCTTCTGTTAAAAATGCTTTTGCAACCAATATCTTTTTGGCATTGTAAATTTTACAAGTATCATTTTCAAATTCAACAGAATTACCTTTCTTTAAAAGTTCACTCACTGATAAAAGGTTAGTAGCCAATTCTGGTACATACTGTGCATTCTGGATTTCTATCTCGAAATTCTGTTTATTTACTTTGGTAAAAACATCTATTTCACCACTACCTTGCACTTTAAATTTCTTGCTATCAGCAACCATAATTTCTTCTATTGATGGTTTCCTC